>SJYT01059550.1:215478-369455 GCA_006410635.1 Cephalophus harveyi
GAAGCACAAGCTGGAATCAAGATTGCCGGGAGAAATATCAATCACCTCAGATATGCAGATGACACCACCCTTATGGCAGAAAGTGAAGAGGAGCTAAAAAGCCTCTTGATGAAAGTGAAAGAGGAGAGCGAAAAAGTTGGCTTCAAGCTCAACATTCAGAAAATGAAGATCATGGCATCTGGTCCCATCACTTCATGGGAAATAGATGGGGAAACAGTGGAAACAGTGGCAGACTTTATTTTTCTGGGCTCCAAAATCACTGCTGATGGTGACTGCAGCCATGAGATTAAAAGATGCTTACTCCATGGAAGAAAAGTTATGACCAACCTAGATAGCATATTCAAAAGCAGAGACATTACTTTGCTGACTAAGGTCCATCTAGTCAAGGTTATGGTTTTTCCTGTGGTCATGTATGGATGTGAGAGTTGAACTGTGAAGAAGGCTGATCGCCGAAGAATTGATGCTTTTGAACTGTGGTGTTGAAGAAGACTCTTGAGGGTCCCTTGGACTGCAAGGAGATCCAACCAGTCCATTCTGAAGGAGATCAGCCCTGGGATCTCTTTGGAAGGAATGATGCTAAAGCTGAAACTCCAGTACTTTGGCCACCTCATGCGAAGAGTTGATTCATTGGAAAAGACTCTGATGCTGGGAGGGATTGGGGGCAGGAGGAGAAGGGGACGACCGAGGATGAGATGGCTGGATGGCATCACTGACTCGATGGATGTGAGTCTGAGTGAATTCTGGGAGTTGGTGATGGACAGGGAGGCCTGGCGTGCTGCGATTCATGGGGTCGCAAAGAGTCGGACACGACTGAGCGACTGAACTGAACTGAACCATAGTTCTAAAAATGGATCCAGATTCTCAAAGTTCAGTCTTATCTATACATGGCCACACCTGACTCAAAAAACATTATCCTTACGGAGGGAAAGAGTTACATTTTAAATAATTAATTAATTTGGCTGTGTTGCGTCTAAATTGTTGTTTATTGCATCATGCGAGATCTTTCAGTGCATCACCACACACCAGTTGTGCTGTGTGGGTTTAGTTGCTCCATGGCACATAGGATCTAACTTCCCCAACCAGGGATCAAACCCACTTCCCTTGCATTGCAGGGTAGATTCTTTCCCACTGGGCCACCAAGGATGTCCCAGAGAGTTACATTTTTAAGATTTTATTTTTCTTTTTAAAAGCTCATAAAACTTCACCTAAATGTAAACTGGTACAGTGTATCCATCAGTTTTGCTTTAAGGCTTCACATTCTTTTTTCCTTTTCTAGAGGATTGAAAATAATCTGCTAGCTGTCCCTTAACTTTCAACATAAATTTTTATTTTGCAAAATAAAGCCTACTGTTTGTATAGAATACCTAACCTAAGATTGTATCTGAACCTGACAATGGACAGATGAAGCAGGACAGTCAGAGAGAGTAATCATACTGGATGTTAAAGAGCTGACAACTTAAGTTGTCAAGATTCCATGACACTTAAGAATCTTTTGTTTTTTAAATCTATTTCTAGGCAGAATGGCTAATGCAGATCTGGTGAAGTATGGTTTGGCTGATGTGGTGGAAAATCCTGGTATTATCACTGATATAGGGATGAAGGCAGTCAATGAAGTTTTCTCCTGTATCAAATATCTGGCAATCTATAATTGCCCCCATCTACATAACCCATATAATTGGATCTCAGGTACTGTATCTTAAGTACAGGTATATTTTATTGATGTCAAAATAATACATATCTTTGCTCTCTGTATGGCATTAATTAACATTCCTCATGTAAAATGTAGATTTTTATATAGATTGTTCATAGAAGCTCTTGGAGTCTTTGATAACTGAGTTGGAAATAATTTCAGCGCCTCTTTGAACTCCTGAGATTCTCTGCCTAGAAGTTTGCACTTGTCAAGATTATAGATTCAGTCACACTAATTGTTACATGTTTTTCTTTGGGCCGGGCCTGTAAAATTAAGCTTAGGAATTGTTGCCTGGGATATTATGGTTGTTTTCTCTGTGTTACCTTAAAATGGCATATCATCTGAACAGACAGAGTAGGTATGTATGTATTTATAAAACTTCAATTAAATGACATACTAAACATGTAGTGAAAATCTCTATTACCTTAAAATTTTAGGCTACTTCAGATGATATCTGCCTGCCTGATCCCTTGGGTATAGAAGTGTGACTTTTGCACTTGGTGTTTTTGCATTCTTCTTATGAGAGGAGTTTTATTCTGCTCCCTGCCCCCTGCAGAAGAATAATGCTATTTATTTTTTTTTTAAGGCACTTCTTAAATACCTAAATTCACAAGCCTTTAATAAAGTCAGAGCTAGATAGAGACTTTTCATTTTGACATCCTCGTACCAAACCAGGTCCTCTCACTGACAGCTGCAAACCAACACTGACAGCTGTCTGAGCCATCACACACGGATACTACAGCGCCACACAGAACCCACCTCCAGACCTACTGCAGGGCTCCTGAGCCTCTGCTAAGATCACTCATTAGAGTGGCCATGTCTCACCCATGAGAAGAGAAGTTCTACCCCTTGCCCAGCTGCACCAGGAAGCTATTGGAAAGTACAAACTTTAGATTATAGCCGGCATAGATCACTTTTAAAAAATAACATTTATTGGGTTTTTGGTTTGTTTGTTTTCTTAAATACAGAAGAGTATAAAGAAGAAAATAAAAAATGGCCTATAATCCCATCACTCAGAACTCCTGTTAACACTTAAAAACTAAAAGTAATACATGTACTTGATAAACAGTATCAAACAGTACAGAAAGGTACAAAATGAAAGGCCTCCTCTTCTCAAAGGTAACCACCATCAATGGTTTCTTGTATATTCTGGACAGGTTATTTTGTGCATTTGCAGCCTATAGATGTATAGCATTTAAAAATGATTTATGTATACAGAAGAACCTTACTATGTATATACATTGTCCTGTAACTTGTATTTTGCACTGAGAATATTTTGGAGAGCTCTATATTAGCAAGCTTATTTAGTTCATTCTTTTAGTAGCTGCATAATGTTTTATTAAAGGAATACACAACATTTCTTTTAACTAGTGTCCTGTTAAATAGGCATGTAGGTTTTAAGTGAATCACATTTAAACACAGACAGACTTACTTTCAAGTTAATGATTTCCAATCCATCTGGTTCTCATAAAATTGGGTAAGGAGACATCATAGTTTAGAGTCATTAAGTGTTAGAGATCATGAAATAAGATAAAATTTACACAAAGAAAATGGGTTTGAAAGTCTTTGTGACCTATGGCAAAATTCATGAGTAATGGAGAAAGTGTTAGTTACATATTTTCTCTGGCCATGTCATTTCTTCAACAGACCACTCAAGGTGGACTCGATTGGTTGATATCAACTTAGTGCGTTGCCATGCTTTGAAGCTGGACTCCTTCGGCCAGTTTATTGAATTGTTGCCCAGCCTGGAGTTTATTTCACTGGACCAAATGTTTCGTGAACCACCCAAAGTAAGTTACATTTGAGAGAGTTTTGTAATCAAGAAAACCTAAGTAATTTTTTTCCGTAATGATATGCCTTTACAAGTGATACAGTATGACTTTTTACTGCCAGTCTCAGTGAAGGAAGGCATAAAGGTTATAATAATGGATGGCCATATGTTCTTGTGAGTGAGTACTAAGGGGTTTCCAGATAAAGAAAAAAGTAAGTGGAAAGCTGTCTCCATCAGGTTTATAAAGTTAAGGTAAGAGCAAAGGTGGAAATTTGGGCTAAAGCAAAAATTATTACTTAGAGTAGTTAGTTGAAAGATTAGATCTCTATTTAGGAACCCAAGATATAAGTAAGGATTAGGAACTTATTTTGGATGTTTTCTTTTGCTGATACTTTTTCTATTCAGTTGCATATCTGGGAAAATCTGAAGTTGCCCAGTTGTACAAAACATTATTTTAAAACTTCTTAATGTATATAGAATCTTATTGTAATAGAAACTTAATGTTTCAATGAATTAGGTTCTCTCTTGTCAATTCTTAATGGTTATACCGTCACTGTTGAAGCAGTGCCATATAGTAGGGAAAGCTGAGCGGTGCCGTATAGTAGGGAAAGCTCAGGGCTTGAGGACAAGTCTCAGCTGTACCACATACTGGTCATGCACTGTTGGGCACATCCCTTCCCATTGTGCATGTCATCATCTGTAAATCAAGACTAATAACTTTGTCTTGCTTGAGGTGTTGTGGGTCTTAAATGAGGTTCTTTATGAATAGGTGAAAGTATTTCATAAAGTGCTATGTAAGTATTCTATATAAAGATGAAATGAAGGAATATTAAAACTGTAGTGTTTTATTCTAACCCAGATTAATAAGCATGTGGTTTCATCTTGCTTCAGGGCTGTGCTCGGGTTGGTCTGAGTGCAGGCACAGGAATTGGGGTTTCCTCGGCCCTTGTTAGCAATCAGAACTCCAACAATGACAATGATAATAATGCCCAGAATAATGCCAACATCCACGACAACAATCACCATCACCCAGATGACTCAGATGAGGAGAATGACTTCCGGCAAGACTTGCAGCCAGGAGAGCAGCAGTTTGCAGCCGACGGTAACCCAGATCTTTTGTGAGCTCCAGATAGAGATGATTTTTCCTTTGGGTCCTGTTTCTCTGACTCTTCTGTTTCCTTCTCCCCCATTTCAGTTTGTCTCTTTATACATTGGGGAACCTTGCTAACAAAGCAGCTGGTGGGTGGATGGAGTTTGCCTGTCTGCTTGCTTGTTTCAAAGTTGTCTTTGTGATGCCTCTTGTCCACAGAATCTATTGGAGGTACTTACAGAAAGGGAAGGACTCAGATGCCATGAGAATTAGGGTGCAGTGAGCCTTAGAAGCCTGGCTGAATGGAGATTTAGCTGTCAGGATTTGGGTGAAGAAGCATTTTTCAGTATCTTGCTAAACAATAGGTATTCTCTCTCACCATTGAACTTGAGTGTGGAGATCATTTTTGGATGTACCAAGAATTGGAGAAATGAATACCAGACATGTGCTAGACATTGTGTTGGAAACCCTTCACATACCTCTTGCCATTAAGTCTTCAAAACCACCCAGAAAATTAAGCACATGAGCTAATAAGGACCTATGGGATTTCACTTATGTAACTATCCATCCAGTTCTTCAATACTGACTGAACTCCTGCTCTCTGCCACCCCATGTGTTATTAGGCTTCATCTGCCCATATTGATGAGTGAGAATGGAGTGAAATTGTTTCCTTACAGACGTTCCAGTTTCTCAGTTGACACTTAAGAACTGGAAAAGGAATCTCTTCTAGCCACATTTTTGGTTGTTGCCCCTTATTCTCTTGGACAGAGTAAGTAATGAAAATAGGGTGCCCCAGCGTATTCATTACTTTCATAATGAAAGTATTCTGTATATAATTTCCTTTAAGATCATTCTGTATATGCAGGTTCTGACCTAAGAATCATTTGTAGGCATTGTCTTCACTTCCCTACCCTACATGTTCTCTCTATAGAGAACTCTCCATTTTGGCTCTTGGTAAAGTCACCCGTGGCTCTTGTATAAAGGCTAGTGATCTTTTCTCCACTTGCATCTTCTCTCACATCTCATCTCAGCTGCATTGGTCACTGTTGTCCACTTCTATCTTCCTGAGGTATTTGTTTCTCTTGGCCTTTCTGAAACCATTTTCCTGATTTTTCCTCCTATCTCACTGGACATGCCTCCTCAGGTTCCTTCACTTGTACCACCTCCTGTCCTCCACTCTTGTCCTTGCTCTCCCTTTTTCTTTCTATAAGCTTATCCAGTCTTATGGCTTCAGTGCCAACTATATACAATTGAATTCTAAACCTTTATTTTCAGCTTTGATATTTCTGATTTTTAAAGTAATTGCAGTTATATCCAACTTCATACTTCTGATTTCCACAGGAGTCCTTTTAGGCATTTCAAACTCTGGCTAAATCTCTCCTCCTAAAACACACAAAAAAAGTGCAGAGGCAGCAAGTGCTAGGGGTTAAGGAGTGGAGTGTGGAGTTCGCTGTTGTTTCTTTGCCTTCTTGTCCTTGTGTGCCATCACAGGGATCTGGACTTCAGAGAACAGTGACCATCTGTAGGAAACTGGGGTAGCATTTGAAGTGCAGCACTCCCCAAATCCTATGAACCCAGTTGTGTTTGGAGTTGATGTACTAGACAGAGTATAGACTCCACTAGAAAGTTACATGGCCATTGGCTTCTTGGTATAGAATGGGGGATGCCTTTCATTGTTAAGTCATATATTGATGCAGCACAAACCAAAACATATGCAAGAATACTGTATTCAATTTAAGAGAAAACAATGAAACTTAAGTCTACCAACATTTGAGATTAAGGTTCAATAGATGTGAGATATAATTACAAAACAAATAACTTGAGGTACCGAATTTGTCAAATGTGTTATCTTCAAATGCTGAGAAGTTAAGGAGTTAGTGACAAAAATGCCAAGATTGAGGAACTCTACAGCTTCAAGAGGAAACCTAAGAATACCAAAGATGGTGGCAGGATTTTAGAGAAGGATTTTAGAGAAGTGAATATTGGCATGAAACATTAGGCTCCATGGGTCTTTCCAACTTCATGCTATATTTATGTGTATTTATTATTGCATACATGTCAGGTTAATTCTTTTAAACAAAAAATAAGGACATGGGGAATTCCCTGGCGGTCTAGTGGTTAGGACTCGGCGCTTTCACTGCCATGGCCCAGGTTCCATCCTTGGATGGCACCCACAAGACACAGCCAAAAAAAAAAAAAAAAGACCTGGAGAAAGGGCATGTGACTGTTGATCAAAACTAGAAGTACAAAGAATTCAAGTAAAAGAAACAACAGAAAAAAAAGAAAAAACATAAAGAGGGATTAAAAAAAAACATAAAGAGGGATAAAAAAAAATGAGGGATTAAAATAAAAGGGATCATGAGGAATGAATGTTAGTTGAAATGACTAATATTAATGCTTGTACTCCTTAAGTACCAACATAACAATATTTTAAACATTAGTTTGAAATTGATACTTACATGTCGACTTTACTTTAGAATTTTAGAACTTTTCATGAATGAACTTTTGGATTAGTGCTAGAATGAAGTAGATTCACTCACTCTGTTACCCTGTTGTATTTAATCAGCTTGCATGAAATAATTGCCTGTCAAAGAAGGGCACTGTACAATTTTAAAGGCCATTTAATTTATATAAGTGTCTTTGCTAATAAACCACTGAAATAAAATATGGTGTTTTTTAGTGAAAATTGTCATGAAAGTAATAGATGACTCCAACAAAAATATGTTTTCATTGTTATACAGAGTACTGTTTAATTTACCAAGATTCAATAGTTTGGTTACGGATATTATCTTAGATTTGCACTTCCAAAACTGTTAAGATTTAGAATGCTTTATTGTGAACTACTTATGTTAACTGAAAATCTCAGTTCATTACCTTCATTTTGCAGCACTGTAAAACAGGAGATATCCATATTTTTTAAGAATTCTCACTGTCTAACAATATTACCATCTGTCAAAATCATGCTTCTGTAATTGCTAAAGCATTTTGCCAAGTTATTTACATATGATTACTTTTGAAGTAATTATAACTATAAAGCATAGTTTTATTTATCAATAACTTTTTCTATCTGGATTTAAAATAAATCCCATGTATTTACTGCTTTCAAAAGTTGGGTGCCACTCCATTTCCTCACCACCACCCCTGCAAATTAGCCACTAAGTGAAACTGCTCTGTAGCATTTATTTTGGACAATGGTTCTCAAATTTATATATAAAAGAGATCAGTTAATGTATGTAAATAGCTCAGCTCCATCAAGGTTTATGATTATATTAGGTAACAGGATTTTTTTTTATAACTGAAACAACATTTCACCTGAACAGAATGTTTGATAAGCATTGATATTTGATTAAAAGGTAGCTTACATAGTTTCTGTAAGTTAAAATTGTTCTGAAAAAGATGTACTTCCCAATGATAAAATACTTTGAACCAAAAAAATCAAAACCAAGAATCACTTACAACTTCCCTAGCCCCGAAGTACCATCATCTCATTTAATTACCAAAGACATCTATTGAGATATTATCCTTTCCTTTCGTTTTTTAATTATTTATTTTAATTGGAAGCTAATTACATTACAGTATTGTAGTGGTTTTTGCCATACATTGAAATGACTCAGTCATGGGTGTACATGTGTCCCCTATCCTGAACCCCCTCCCACCTCCCTCCCTCCCCATCCCATCCCTCAGGGTTGTCCCAGTGCACCAGCATTGAGTGCCCTGTTTCATGCATCGAACTTGGACTGGTGATCTATTTCACATATGGAAATAGACATGTTTCAGTGCTGTTCTTTCAAATCATCCCACCCTCGGCTTCTCCCACAGACTCCAAAAGTCTGTTCTTTATATCTGTGACTCTTTTGCTGTCTCGCATGTAGGGTCATTGTTACCATCTTTCTAAACTCCATATATATGCATTAGTATACTGCATTGGTGTTTTTCTTTCTGACTTAATTCTGTATAATAGGCTCCAGTTTCATCCACTCATTAGAAGTGATTCAAATGTGTTCTTTTTAATAGCTGAGTAATATCCCATTGTGTATATGTACCACAGCTTTCTTATCCATTCTCTGCCAGTGGATATCTAGGATGCTTCCATGTCCTGGCTATTATAAACAGTGCTGCGATGAACATTGGGGTACATGTGTCTCTTTAAGTTCGGTTTCCTCAGTGTGTATGCCCAACAGTGGGATTGTTGAGTCGTATGGCAGTTCTGTTTCCAGTTTTTTAAGGAATCTCCACACTGTTCTCCATAGTGGCTGTACTAGTTTGAATTCCCACCAACAGTGTAAGAGGGTCCCTTTTCTCCGCACCTTCTCCAGTATTTATTGTTTGTAGACTTTTTGATGGCAGCCATTCTCATGGTTTTGATTTGCATTTTTCTGATAATGAGTGATGTCGAGCATCTTTTCATGTGTTGATTAGCCATCTATATATCTTCTCTGGAGAAATGTCTGTTTGGTTCTTTGGCCCATTTTTTGATTGGGTCATTTATTTTTCTGTTATTGAGCTGCATGAGCTGCTTGTATATTTTTGAAATTAATTCTTTGTCAGTTGCTTGGTTTACTGTTATTTTCTCCCATTCTGAAGGCTGTCTTTTCACCTTGCTTATAGTTTCCTTCGTTGTGCAAACGCTTTTAAGTTTAATTAGGTCCTATTTGTTTATTTTTGCTTAAAAGGTGGATCATAGAGGATCCTGCCTTGATTTATGTCAGAGAGTGTTTTTCCTATGTTTTCCTCTAGGAGTATTATAGTTTCTGGTCTTACATTTAGATCTTTAATCCATTTTGAGTTTATTTTTATGTATGGTGTTAGAAAGTGTTCTAGTTTCATTCTTTTACAAGTGGTTGACGAGTTTTCCCAGAACCACTTGTTAAAGATATTGTTTTTACTCCATTGTATATTTTTGCCTCCTTTGTCAAAGATAAGGTGTCCACAGGTGCATGGATTTATCTCTGGGCTTTCTATTTTGTTCCATTGATCTATATTTCTGTCTTTGTGCCAGTACCATACTGTCTTGGTGACTGTAGCTTTGTAGTATAGTCTGAAGTCAGGCAGGTTGATTCCTCCAGTTGCATTCTTCTTTCTCAAGGTTGCCTTGGCTATTTGAAGTTTTTTGTATTTCCATACAAATTGTGAAATTTTTCTAGTTCTGTGAAAAAAACACGTTGGTATCTTGATAGGGATTGCATTGAATCTAGATTGCTTTGGGTTTATACTTATTTTCACTACATTGATTCTTCTGATCCATCAGCATGGTATATTTCTTCAACTACTTGTGTCATCTTTGATTTCTTTCATCAGTGTTTTATAGTTTTCTATATATAGGTCTTTTTTGTTTCTTTAGCTAGATTGATTCATTATTTTCCTTGCAATGGTGAATGGAATTGTTTCCTTAATTTCTGTTTCTGTTTTTTCTGTTACTGTATAGGAATGCAAGGGATTTCTGTATATTAATTTTATATCCTACAACTTTACTATATTCATTGATTAGCTCTAGTAATTTTCTGGTGGTGTATTTAGGGTTTTCTATGTAGAGGATAATGTCATGTGCAGAGTTTTACTTCTTCTTTTCCAATCTGGATTCCTCTTATTTCTTTTTCTTCTCTGATTGCTGTGGCTAAAACTTCCAAAACTATGTCTAATAGTCGTGTTAAGAGTGGGCACCCTTGTCTTGTTCCTGACTTTAGGGGGAATGCTTTCAGTTTTTCTCCATTGAGATAATGTTTGCTGTGGTTTTATCATATATGGCTTTTATTTTGTTGAGGTGTTTTCCTTCTGTGCCTGCTTTCTGGAGAGTTTTATCTGCATCTATTGAGATAATCATAGTTTTTATCTTTCAATTTGTTGATGTGGTGTATCACATTGATTGACTTGTGAATATTGAAGAATCCTTGCATCTCTGGGATAAAGCCCAGTTGGTCATAACGTATGATCTTTTTAATATGTTGTTGGATTCTGTTTGCTAGAATTTTTTGAGGATTTTTGGATCTGATTCATCAGTGATATTGGCCTGTAGTTTTCTTTTTTTGTGGCATCTTTGTCTGGTTTTGGTATTAGGGTGATGGTGGCCTCAGAATGAGTTTGGCAGTGTACTTCCCTCTGCAATTTTCTGGAAGAGTTTGAGTAGGATATGTGTTAGCTCTTCTCTAAAGTTTTGGTAGAATTCACCTGTGAAGCCCTCTGGTCCTGGGCTTTTGTTTGTTGGAAGATTTTTGATTATAGTTTTTATTTCCATGCTTGTGATTGGTCTGTTAAGGTTTTCTGTTTCTTCCTGGTTCAGCTTTGGAAGGTTATACTTTTCTAAGAATTCATCCATTTCTTCCAAGTTATCCTGTTTATTGTCATGTGGTTGCCGATAGTAATCTCTTATGATCCTTTGTATTTGTGTTATCTGTTGTAATTTCTCCATTTTCATTTCTAATTTTGTTGATTTGATTCTTCTCCCTTTTTTTCTTGATGAATTTGGCTAATGGTTTGTCTATTTTATTTATCTTCTCAAAGAATGAGCTGTTAGTTTTGTTGATTTTTGCTATAGTCTCTTTTGTTTCTTTTGCATTTATTTCTGCCCTAATTTTTATTATTTCTTTCTTTCTACTAACCCTGGGGTTCCTCATTTCTTCTTTTTCTAGTTGCTTTAGGTGTAAAGTTAGGTTATTTATTTGATTATTCTCTTGTTTCTTGAGGTAAGCTTGTATTGCTATGAACCTTCTCCTTAGCACTGCTTTTACTGAATCCCACTGGTTTGGGTTGAGTGTTTTCATTTTAATTAGTTTCTATGCATATTTTGATTTCTTTTTTTTTTTCTATGATTTGTTGGTTATTCAGAAGCATGTTGTTTAGCCTTTAGTATTTTTAATAGTTTTTTTCCTGTAGTTGACCTCTAATCTTACTGCATTGTGATCAGAAAAGATGCTTGAAATGATTTCAATGTCTTTGAATTTACCAAGGCTAGATTTATGGCCCAGGATGTGATTTATCCTGGAGAATGTTCTGTGTGCACTTGAGAAGAAGATGAAATTCATTGTTTGGAGGTGAAATGTCTTACAGATATCAATTAGATCTAACTGTATCATTTAAAGTTTGTGTTTCCTTCCTAATTTCCTGTTTGATCTATCCATAGGTGTGAGTGGCATATTAAAGTCTCCCACTATTAATGTGTTACTGTTAATTTCCCCTTTCATACTTGTTAACATTTGCCTTACATGTTGCGGTGCACCTATTTTGGGTGCATATATATTTATAATTGTTATATCTTCTTCTTGGATTGATTCTTTGATCATTATGTAGTGTCCTTCTTTGTCTCTCTTCATGGCCTTTATTTCAAAGTTTATTTTATCTGATATGAGTATTACTGCTCCTGCTTTCTTTTGGTCTCCATTTGCATGAAATATCTTTTTCCAGCCCTTCACTTTCAGTCTGTATGTGTCCCTTGTTTTTAGGTGAGTCTCTTGTAGACAGATTATATAGGGGTCTTGTTTTTGTATCTGTTCAGCCAGTCCTTGTCTTTTGGTTGGGGCATTCAGCCCTTTTACATTTAAAGTTATTATTGATAAGTATGATTCCATTGCCATTTACTTTGTTATTTTGGGTTCGAGTTTATAATAAACCTTTTCTGTGTTTCCTGTCTAGAGAAGATCCTTTAGTATTTGTTGAAGAGCTGGTTTGGTGGTGTTGAATTCTCTCAGCTTTTGCTTGTCTGTAAAACTTTTGATTTCTCCTTCATATTTGAATGAGATCCTTGCTGAGTATAGTAATCTAGGTTGTAGATCTTTCTCTTTCATGACTTTAAGGATGTCCTGCCATTCCCTTCTGGCCTGAAGAGTTTCTATTGAAAGATCAGCTGTTATCCTTATGGGGATCCCCTTGTGTGTTATTTGTTGCTTTTCCCTTGCTACTTTTAATATTTGCTCTTTGTGTTTGATCTTTGTTAATTTGATTAATATGTGTCTTGGGGTGTTTCACCTTAGGTTTATCCTGTTTGGGACACTCTGGGTTTCTTGGGCTTCGGTGGCTATTTCCTTCCCCATTTTAGGGAAGTTTTAATCTATTATCTCCTCAAGTTTTTTCTCATACCATTTCTTTTTGTCTTCTTCTCGGACATCTGATTGAATGTTAGGGTGTTTAACATTTTCCCAGAGGTCTCTGAGGTTGTCCTCATTTCTTTTAAGTCTTTTTCTTTTTCCTCTCGCTTCATTTATTCCCACCATTCTATCTTCCACCTCACTTTTCCTATCTTCTGCCTCAGTTATTCTACTGTTTGTTCCCTCCAGAGTGCTTTTGATCTCAGTTATTGTATTATTCACTAATGATTGACTCTCTTATTTCTTCTAGGTCCTTGTTAAACATCTCTTGTATCTTCTCAATCCTTATCTCTAGTCTATTTATCTGTAACTCCATTTTGTTTTCAAGATTTGGGATCATCTTTACTATCATTATTCTGAATTATTTTTCAGGTAGACTCCCTATTTCCTCTTTTGTTTGGCTTGGTGGGCATTTATTATGTTCCTTTACCTGTTGAATATTTCTCTGCCTTTTCAGTTTGTTTAGATTTCTGTGTTTGGGGTGGCCTTTCTGTAAACTGGAAGTTTATGATTCCTCTTTATTGTGGATCTTGCTCCCTGTGGGTGGGATTGGACTAGTGGCTTGTCAAGCTTTCCTGGTTAGGGGAGCTTGCGTCTGTGTTCTGGTGGGTAGAGCTGGATCTCTTTTCTCTAGAGTGCAGTGAAGTGTCCAGTAGTGAGTTTTGAAGCGTCTATGGATTTGGCAAGGCTTTGGGCAGCCTGTGTTTTAATGCTCAGGGCTATGTTCCTGTGTTGCTTGAGAATTAGTGTGGTATGTCTTGCTCTGGAACTTGTTGGCTCTTGAGTGGAGCTTGGATTTTAGTGTAGGTACGGAGGCTTTGGGATGAGCTCTTGTCTATTAATGTTCCCTGGAATCAGGAGTTCTCTGGTGTTCTCAAGTTTGGGATTTAAGCCTCCTACCTCTGGCTTTCAGTCTTGTTCTTACAATAGCCTCAAGACTTCTCCATCCATACAGCACAGATGATAAAACATCTAGGTTAATGGTGAAATAATTTTCCACAGTGAGGGACACCCAGAGAGGTTCAGAGTTACATGGAGAAGAGAAGAGGGAGGAAGGAGGTAGATGTTACCAGGAGAAGACAGGGAGTCAAAAGGGGAGAGAGCAGTCTAGCTAGTAATCAGTTCCTTAAGTGCTCTCCACAACCCAGAACACCCAGAGATTCACAGAGTTAAGTAGAGAAGAGAAGGGGGAGGGAGGAGATAGAGGTGATGTGGAGGAGAAAAGGGAGAGTCAAAAAAGGAGAGAGCAATCAAGCCAGTAATCACACCCCCAAGTGGAAATGGATACTGAAGATTAGATTCTTAAAAGTACAAAATTGATAACAAATACCAAAAAGCAAAGATTAAGAATCTAGAGTAGAGGTTAAACTCTCAAAAATACAATATTAAAAAAAAAAAAAAACACAGAAAAATCAGTCACAAAAATTATAAAATATATATATATGAAATTTGCTTTAAAAATAAGGTATTTTTTTTTGGCAAGGTAATAGTAGTTTATAAAAATGAAAATTAAAGGAATAGTAAAGAACTTTAAAAAAATTGTTTTAATGATAATAGTAAAAATACTTCTAGGAATTTCTCTGGAGCTGTTGTGGGCAGTGTGGAGTCAGTTCAGTTTCAGATAGTTCCTTGTTCCTCCTTGTACAAATAATAGAGACCTTGAGGGTCTCTATAGGCCTCTTCCAGTGCTTTGTCGATGTTTACTACAGGGTTTTAATCTGTTACACCTGTCATTTCCAGAGTCGCTTCCACCTCTTTATTTATTTTGTCTTCCTGTTTGTAAGTCTCTTCAATGTCTAATTTCTGTCCTGACACAAGGAGGCAAAGGTGTTCATTATTTAGGCTCACTTGTTCAGTTGTTCAGTTGTGGAGAGGGAGGAACACTGCAAACAAGTATCACTGGCGTGTGTGGGGAGTGCTTGTGGTGTATGGACCGCACTGGGTTTGCCCCAGCTCACTGTGGCCTGTGCTTTCCGGGTCTACACTGTTCAGACTCCAGGTTGCTCTGCAGGAATACTGTCCAAAGCTGGCCCTGCGTTTTATGCACCTCCCAGGTCTAAGCTGCCCAGGTTCAGGTTCTCGGGTACTCCACAAGGGCACAGACTCACTTGGGCATGTGTTTTGTGCCCTTCCCAGGTCCCAGCAGCTCAGGTGACCAGGTGCTTGGCGAGCGCACTGTCCCAGGTGGACCGTGCACCTTAATCACCTCCCTGGTCCCCGACACTCGGTTTCCTGGGTGTGCCGCGAGAGCACTGTCTCAGGTGTGCTTTGTATCTCCTCTGGGGAGCTTATCTCAGGCTGTGACCCTACTGGCAGATGTCAGTCCTCCGGGATCATAGGGAGATGTGGTTAGCAACTGGGAGCCTGCTCACAGTTTTGTGGAGGATGCAGTATCTGGGGCCGAGATTGCCCCTTGCCTTCCAGCTCTGGCTGTTGCATCCCTGCCTCTCTGCCTCTGGCAGGCGGCCAGGGGGGCCTGTATGCAGGCAACTAGCTCTCCTTTGGTATTCTTTCAACCCTTTGTTCTGTGAGAGGGCCAGGTTAGAGACTTTGGCAGGGAAGTACTCTTTTCTCTCTCTTTCTCTCTCTGGCTATCCCACAGTTTGGGTTGCTATCTCACATTAGCTCCCTCAGATTGTCCTCAGGGCATTCAGGCCTGGTCCTTACCCTAAGCATGGAGCCCAAGCCTCCCTGTCTAGCCCCTGCTCACTGGTGGCGGACACAAGCGTCTGGGCTACTTCTCCACTGGGAGTTGTGTTTAGGTGCATATATTCTGTGGTTTTTTTTTTTTTTTTTCCCTTCTGGTTATATTACCAGTCCATTCTGAAGGAGATCAGCCCTGGGATTTCTTTGGAAGGAATGATGCTAAAGCTGAAACTCCAGTACTTTGGCCACCTCATGCAAAGAGTTGACTCATTGGAAAGACTCTGATGCTGGGAGGGATTGGGGGCAGGAGGAGAAGGGGACGACAGAGGATGAGATGGCTGGATAGCATCACCGACTTGATGGACGTGAGTCTGAGTAAACTCCAGGAGTTGGTGATGGACAAGCAGGGCTGGCATGCTGCGATTCATGGGGTTGCAGAGTCAGACACGACTGAGCGACTGAACTGAACTGATATTGCCCTGTGAGATTCCAAAACTGCCCACAGACCCTCCGGTGAGAGGGTTTCTTGCTATTTGGAAACTTCTCCTTCACAACGACTCCCTCCCCAGGACAGGCCTTCATCCCTAACTCTTTTGACTCTCTTTTTGTCTTATATTTTGTCCTATCTCCTTTCAAAGAGAATGGGCAGCCTTTCTGGGTACCTGGTGTCCTCCACCAGCGTTCAGTTGTTTTGTGGAAGTTGCTCAGCATTCAAATGATCTTTTGAAGATTTTGTTGGGGAGAAAGTGGTCTCCCCATCCTATCCCTCCGCCATCTTGCCTGTCTTTCCCGAGACATTATCCTTTCTTTGCTTTATACCACCACCTACCTGCTCTCTCCAACATGGAGTCTTCAGTAAGTTCTGTTGACTGTCTCTAAAACATCTCCCCGGTCTATCTACATTCTTCTTCCTCATTGTACCAGACCTTTTTTTACCTAAATGTTTAATGACTTTTACAGTAAAATAAGTTCTTAGAGTAGGTAGGGCAATTTTTAAAAAACAAATACCAGGCAATGTTACTTCCTTTTGTAAAACTTTCTGACAGCTCCCCTCTGCCTTAGAATAAATCTGGTTTCTTGATTTGGGCCATAAAGTGCTGCATAATCTGGCTTGTTCTCACCTTGTACTACTCCCCACCTCACACTGTGCTTGAATGTGCCAAACTGGCACCAGCTGTTGTACTAACTGCTGCCTCTTCATAGAATGTCCTCCCCTCCATCTGTACATGGCTGGCTGCTTCTTGATATGTAGGTCTTAGCTTAAATATTAATCTCAGAGCTGTCTTTCCTTACCACCTTAATCTTTTTTTTCACTTGAGGTATAATTGACATTATTTGTACATATTGCAAAATGATCACAATAAGTTTAGTAAACATCGATCACCATACATAGATACAGTTTTTTACTGTGATGAGAAATTTTAAGATCTTCTTTCAGTAATTTTCAAATATGCAGTAGAGTACTAATAAATATAGTCTGCATGCTGTGTGTTACATTTCCATGACTTATTGAACCTTTTGATCACCTTACCACTTTAAGTGCCCCTAATTCATTCTCTTTTATATCACCTTCTTAATTTTATTACATAAGATATTATTTTCTGATGTTTTTATTGTTGACTAAAAAATAATTTTACTAAAAATCTTTTTCTTCCCCAACTAAACTCCAGGAGATTAGAGATATTGACTATAACCACTGTCTTTTAGCACCTAGGAACAATAACACATTGTAGTAAGCTCTAAATAAATAGTGAATGAATGCAATTAAAGAAGTTTAAAATAACTTTGGGGTATTTAGAGTATTTCCACAGGTTATTGTGGCAACCTAAAAAGCAATTGCTGAAAGCTTTGAAAATCTTACCACAAAGATATAAGAATGTAGTTCTGTCCTAGTGGTTTTCTTCTGCCTATAAGAGGCAGTTTTAAACTTTTCACAGTCTGGGACCCGGGCTACCTTTTTAACCTCCTTTCCTCTTTCACACCCTTACTGCAACTCAAACTCTTGTTCTCTTAATCACTGACCTACTTACTCTTCTGGAAGATATGTGCTTCCTGGTATATATGAAATATCACTCCATCTCAGTGAAACCTTCCCTGTCCAACAGTCTTAACAACTGCTTTTTTGTCCATGTTCCCTTCACTTGGACTGTTTTAGCACTTAATGAGTATGTTTTGTGCTGTGTATGTATTGTGCTGTGCTTAGTCACTCTGTCATGATCAACTCTTTGCAGCTCAATGGACTGCAGCTCACCAGTCTCCTCAGTCCATGGGATTCTCCAGGCAAGAATACTGGAGTAGGTTGCCTTGCCTTGACCTTATTTTATATGTCTTGACATTTCTGCTAGAAGGTGTGCGTTCTCTGAGAGCAGGGACTATAAATTTTCCACCTACTTATCATCCATGTTTTGTAGCAGGCCTTGGAAATGGACCTCATTTCAAATCCCCTTAAATTGCTAACCCTTCTGAGCCTCAGTTTCCTCAGCTGCAAAAATGAGACTAGTAATAATAGCCTCATAAGATTGCTATAAGAAATAACTAACATATATGAGGGCATTTAACACAGAGCCAGACATAGTATATGTACACATTAATTACTAGCTGCTATTCATAATTGCTCTTGAGAATTGAATAAAAGAAGCAAATTGATTGGTGTTTATCATGTAATATTTCTTGACAAGGTCAGTCCTTTTTTTGGCCCTAAATGAAGTGTAGAAGCTAGAGTTGGGCAAGAGTTTGGGATGGGAGGCTAAACATGAGGGGGAACGTGCTGTCGTGTATTTTCAAAACCAAAGCAAACCCCAGTGTCCCTCTGAAATCTCAAACCTCTCTGCTGTATATTCCAGTAGCATTTATCTGAATAGTATGTTTCTGGCATACTCATATTTTACCTTGTTTCTTTGTTGACTGTATGAATTTTTCTTGTCTCCTTAAATAGATTCTTTAGTTCTTTCAGGAACAGTATCTTGTTTTCTTCTGTGTTGGTGTCTTCATTTCATTCAAATGGTTGGTTGATTGGATAGCAGTAGTGTGGCACACCCAGAGGTGTTGAGTGGTGCACAGGGTAGACACAGCCTGCCACCATCAGGGTCCTGGCCATGCTATAAATGTAAAGGACACTACTGGTATTGTCCTGATTCATACTGAGAGCAGGCACTCTAGCTTAGGGGTCGGGAGTAAGAGGGTACTGGGGTGAGTGCTTTGAATACGGCCTTGAGGGATTTGAATTTAATCTTTTAAAGTCTTGAAGCTTATCAGTCTGAAATTATTCAATGTGCTTATCATCTGGAAAAATATAAACATCTCATTCACTGATAGGCATTAATAGCCTTAAAAGACTTAGATGCAGATTAAACATTTGAATGTTGCTAAAATGTTACTTTGGCCACCTTATGTGAAGAGTTGACTCATTGAAAAAGACTTTGATGCTGGGAGGGATTGGGGGCAGGAGGAGAAGGGGATGACTGAGGATGAGTCGGCTGGATGGCATCACTGACTCGATGGACGCGAGTTTGGGTGAACTCCGGGAGTTGGTGATGGACAGGAAGGCCTGGCGTGCTGCGATTCATGGGGTCACAAAGAGTCGGACACGACTGAGTGAGTGAACTGAACTGAACTGAAAATGTTAAAAATGTACTTCCTATGTTTAATAATCCTTGCTACACATTAGCTGAAAATATGACCATATTCTCTAGAGAGCAGAAGAAGAAACAATTTGAGCTTGCTTGCTCAATGCATCCTGGTTCGAGTGGCAGATAGAAGACTAACTGCTTACAAGATGATCATGAGATCTTGGAGTATCTGGCTGTCATTGCCATCAAACAAATAGCTTAGAGGGAGACAAACAGTTGCCTCACATAGCCATCCCTGGTAACATCTTCAGGAATGAATAAGTGCTTTCTTCTTTCAGCTATACCTTTCTCCATCCTTTCATCTTAAAATGATGGACTTTCTCTATCAAGTAATCCTTTTGCCATCTGTGGTCTCCCCTCCTATAGAATTGGACACTCCTTGTTGATGTCGATAGAATGAAGCACATTTACGTGATATTCTTTTAGAATGGGCCTAATGATCATGAGGCTGTTCATTTCTTAATGGTGCCACAGTTTTGCCTGCCATTGTGATTTTCTTAGACATCTCCTGGTTTTACTTTGACTGTGGTTATTTTTGTTTAAGCACTGAATGAGATGGAAGAGATGGTGCAAGAAGATGCAGAGGTGATGGCCGAGAGTGGACATGAGACTCCAGCTCACAGTCAGGCAGTTATTCCTGTGGATGTTGACGAGGAACAAGCTGGTAATCATGTGACTTCCCACATTCATGGTTCTAAAAACTAGGGCCTGACTTTAATGAAGAAAGGAAAACACTGAGAATGATGGGTTTTTTTGACATGACAGCTAATGATGTGTTACATGCTATTTATTTTTGACTAGGCTTGTGTTTTTTCTTGCTCTGTGTATGTGTGTGTGTGTCTTATTAGTTTGTTTTTTATTTTTTTGTAACTGTGGCAGCAGTTCCTCTTTATTGGTATACACACATATGTGTGTGTGTAGAGAAAATAAAACACTCAAGTTATAAATAAGAAAATAACCTAATTAAATGTTCTGCTTCTTCTCTCCCTTCATTTTGGTGGGGAGAAGAAGCAGTGGAGAGGTTGATTAGGTAGAATAAACAGAACAAGATCTAGTCTCTGTTTGGCCCTGGGTCATTTAGAGTAGTCATATAATCCATAAAGATTACCTGATATAATCTTTCATCTTTACAGATAGGGAAACTAATATTCTTTGAAAAGTTTGAATGGTTTACTCAAGACCACTCAGCCATTGATCAAGGAACAGAATTGAGATGAGAAATAAAATTTTCTCACTCCTGGTCTGTTCAAATGCTACCTTGCCTTTAAATTGAAAACATCTTTAACTACCCTTGTTTTAAGTGTCTTACAGATGCAGTCGCTCACTCAACAAATACTTGAGTGCCTACCCTGTGCCAGGCATTATACAGTATGACAGGAAAAAGACAGGAAAGTTTCCTCACTTGTCAGAGAAAAGTGGGTTGTGAGAGCTGAAGGTTTACAATGTGTAATGCCAAGCAGACAAAAAATTTTTTGTTGTTGTTTAGTCACCAAGTCGTGTCTGACTCTTTGTGACCTCATGGACTGCAGCCTGCTGAGCTCTACTGTCCCTGGGATTTCCCAGGCAAGAATACTGCATTGGGTGCCATTTCTTACTCCAGGGGATCTTCCCAACCCAGGGATCGAATCCACGTCTCCTGCAATGGCAGGCACATTCTTTACCACTGAGCCACCAGGGAAGCCCAAAACATTTTTTACATAAATAATCAAAGAACCAAATTGTAGCATGCATCCAGCCTTTCAAGAACATATCTGTGACATCCAGTGCATTAGACCTGTACTTAGTGAAAGAATGCAGAATTCTCACCAGTCTATAGTTGTCAGAGGCTTGCTTTCATTCAGACATTTGCAAAATTTGGAAAATATCTAGCCTATTTTTCAAATGATTATAATGAATATTATTTTTAGAATAAATATGTGACTCTTTCCAACAGTGAAGATCTTAAAGGGAGATGCCATATGCTCTCCTACTTTAATTTTCCTTGATAATGTTGGGTGGTATATTAGTCATACTTAATGTTTACATAATGCTTTAAAATTAAAGTGTTTTCACAGTGTCTCATCAGAGTAGATGTGCATGAAAATGAGTGATCAGGGAGGTTTCATAGAGCCAAAGCATCTCTCTGATCCCAAAATATTGGAACAATATTTTGAGTGAAAGCCATTCTTGGGCAGAAATTGACTGTTATGCCTGTGCTCTTTGTTTTAGGACCCAGTGGTCTTCAGCGTGTAGTAAAACCACCCCCAATTACTGTTCATGACTCAGAGAGTGATGATGAAGAAGACAGTCTAGAACTCCAAGAAGTCTGGATTCCTAAGAATGGTGCCCGGCGTTTCTCTGAGCGTGAAGAAAAAACTGGAGAGTCTGTGCAGTCCAGGGAATTATCAGGTGAGAGGCTGTGTCTCACTCTGGCCTGTTGCTGAGAGTCACATGAGAGCGGACACACTGGTCTTTATATACTGTGTCCCTGCCACAGCGTGTGGTACAGTTGACATGTCCTTATGAAATGTGACTGGGCAACAAAGGCAGCAGAGCAAGCAAGAGAGGGAAATCTGGCCCTGCCAGGGGCGAGTGCAGCACAAGACTATTGTGGAATTGGGGCTCAGGGAAGAGAAGAGGTGAGGATTGTCAGTCCCATAGTGGAGGCTTTAGGAAGTTGTGGCATCAGAGTATCAGGGATTAGTGAGGGGCCTGTGCCTCACATAAAAGATGACAGCCGAGTCATCTAGAGCAGTGAAGAACAACCGTTCCCCAGGTGGGCATCTGTCCACTTGTGCTTATTTAGCAAATGTTGGTGGTTAGTTTGGTGCTTGAGGAACTCCTGAAGTATGTTCTTATAATCCCTTGTCTCCCTTTAAATCCAGTCTACAACCTTCTGCCATTTGCCTCACCAAGAAACTTTAATTCTGTTAACTTTTAGGTTTATACTTCTTTCCTTGGTCTTCCCTTCTATTTCTCAGAACCATATGCTTACCATTTTCTACAAAGGAGGAGGTTTTTTAAATTGTCCACTCATTTTTCCTTGAAGACCCTATTCCTTAATGTATCTGAATGTTTAGTATATATTTGTACACGTTTAACACCGAACCTGAAATATACACACATTTCTGTGTATGGTAAACTCAGTTCTTTAGACTTGGAATAACTTACTAACCACTAACTGATTACTCACTTCTTACTTTATTCCTTTTAAGAAATTCAGATTTATCTTTACACTTGTTTAAAGGAGGTTTTATGGACACTGACATTTAGGAAAAGTCCATAATATTCCCAGTCATGTTAGGGCTGATTAACCTAATGTTTCCTAGAAAGTTTAATTTCTGAATTTAGAAACCAGATTTTGTGTCAGTCAGACAAAACCTAATATAAATATGCTTTTGTATATTCATTCAGCCTTACTGTGCCCATAGTTACTGTGTTAGGTGTTGTGAGGGGTGAGATGAATAAGTCTTGACCTCTCTCTATTTCCCTCCCTCTGTTGGGAACCTCTAGTCTGGCTGAAGAGTCAGATCAGAAACAGATTATATTTTAGGGCATGTACTATTGTGGCTCTGGGGTGGGAGTGCAGAAGAGATTGAACAGATGTCCAAAGCCAAAAAACAGGTGAGAATAAAGGCTCCTAGGTAATAAGCCAGGGGTATATTCAAAGAAAAGTTTGGGTGGGGATGTAGAATGTTTATAGACGGGACAAGAATGGAAGGTTAATTTGCCATTAGGTCATGACAAGACTTGACAGCTGATATCAAGAGTGTTAATCAGATAGGCACTAGAGAGCCATAAAGAACTCTTGAGCAGCCGAGTGATGTGGTCACCATTGTGCCTTAGGAAAATTAGTGTACATTGTTCCTGTTCCAGATTTGCTCTTACCTTTTGTCCAGAATTTGTACTGAAATCTTTTCTTTTCCTCGGGCCATTCTTCTTTTTCTGTAAGCAGTAAGTGGAAAAGGCAAGACTCCACTTCGAAAGAGGTACAACTCCCATCAGATGGGCCAGTCGAAGCAGTTTCCTCTCGAGGAAAGCAGCTGTGAGAAAGGCTGTCAGGTCACCAGTGAGCAGATCAAAGCCGATATGAAAGCAGCTAGGGATATTCCTGAAAAGAAAAAAAACAAGGATGTTTATCCCAGCTGCAGCAGCACCACCGCCAACACAGTGGGAAACTCCAGCTCACACAGCACTGCTTCTCAAAGCCCCGACTTTGTGAGGACGGTGAACAGCAGCGGCTCTTCCGAGCCTAGCCCTGCAGAAGTGGATGTGCCCAGGCAGTGTGTCTGCTCCCCCGGTGGGTCAGAGGACTCTGAGGCCATGGAGGAGGGAGATGCAGAGAGTTCTGTCTGCCCCAGATGCTGCTGTCACAGGCCCCAGGAATCCCACAGGAGAACTAGCAGGTGTTCTGATGAGGAACGTCCTTCAACCAGCCGAGCCTGTGTTGTGAATGGCCCGGATGGTACGAGATCCGCCTTTTCCTTTAGGACTCTGCCACAAGGGGGGTCTTCAGGCCCAGCACATGATGAGAGGACTAATGGGAGTGGCTCTGGGGCTACAGGTGAGGACAGGAGGGGGAGCTCCCAGCCTGAGCGCTATGACGTGCAGTCTAATGAAGACTACCCTCGGAGGCCCCTAACAAGGGCCAGGAGCAGACTCTCCCATGTACCGCTGGTATCTGAGTCAGGTATGACAATGCTGCCAGGATTAGCTACTGCAGGTTAGGACCAGAGAAGAGCATTTGCTCGTTCTAAAAGTTTTCTTACAGAAAGCCAGTTTGGCAAATTGATTTCTATGTTTGGGTTCTATGATCATATAGATCTTGAGCTAATTTTCAGCAGTGGGATGGGAGTGGGGAGTGGGGGTGGCATGTGAAACAGCTTGTAAGATATCCAGCCAAGAAAAGCTTAGATAGTTATGCTTCTAAGAAAAGTATAATTGTGTATATGTATTGACCTTAAATACTGTACTGATTCTGATGTCTTATTCCCAATATATAAGCTCTGCTCCCATTCCACATTCAGAAGTCTTAACTTTTAAGACTTAACTAGTTAAGTTTTAAAACCTTAGCCAAAAGGTAAGGACTGTAAGTTGTTGGGACTGGGGGAGCACAGCATATGGGTATACCCCTATATCTGCTTCTGCAGTATTTCTTAATTTTTTCCAAAGTCTAGTTTTGTTTCCAGTCAGGTTTGCCAGGAGATAAGCAGGTAAGTGGTTTAGCTGAGAATTATTTTGATGAAGATATATTCAAGATGTACATATGTATACAGTTTCATTAATATTTATTTGTATGCCAAGGCATTGGATTTGGTAGGGGTAAAGCACATTTCTTAATTATAATTCTGTTTATATTTCTGATCTTATTTTTAAATACTCTCTGCTGCCTTTATCAAGTTGTATATAGCTGTCAGTGAATAATAATACATTTTATTTTCTCTATGTCTCACTCAATTTTAAAATCTTTACATCAACACCCAGCACATAGAATACCTTTTTATATACTAAGTAGAGTTGATTAAATCATGTGGAGTTAAACTAACACAAGCAAGCTTTCGTAAGATAAATATGAGACCTACTTATGTACTGTTGTCAATCATAAACTCAAAGTATATATGAGTTTTATTTGAATATTTTATTATGCTTTGCAAACATTAGTTCTGCCATGATGAAAATACTTTTCCCAGCTTGAATTTTAAATGCTTTTTATATTTTTTTATACATAACATGGATTTACCATTTTAATCATTTTGTAGTATATAGCTTATTAGCATTAGGTATATTCACATTGTTACGCATCCATCACCACCATCCAGCTCAACTTTTTCATCGTCCCACATTGCAAGTCTGTGCCCGTTAAACAGAAGCACCTCATTAGGACACCGTTTGTTGTATGGTTTTTCATATTTGTAAAGTCAGATCTACATGTTTTAGTTTTGATCTACATGTTTAGTTTATTTTTATGCTGTGAAGTCTTCTCTACACCTGGCTCAGATAATTGTTCACATCTTCTCATTCTTTTATTCATGTATTTGTTTATGTTAGTTTAAATCTTTATTATAATCTTTGGGAACTGTTTTTTAATTACAAGTTGTCATCTGTTTGTCTCAACACTGCTTATTGACATCCATCCTCGTCGTTGCTTTGAAACACTCTCTTATCGTGTACTTTGCCTCTGTTGCAGTTCACCTCTTGGCATGCTGTCCTATTCCCAGTGTTCTGTCCTCTTTCATTACTCTTTGCGAAATGTCCTTGGTTAGTCATGCATTTATCACTTATTTTTATAGTTTTATAATTTGTCAAGTTTCAGAAACAAACATTCCTATGTTTTGTTTGTAATTCCTTTACATTGACTGAGAAGATAATGATCGGTTTTTGAGTCTTCCTGTTTAGGGACTATTTTTGTCTCCGGTGCCTTGGTAAAGTTTTAAGAGTTGTTACTTTTTTGGGGGGGATGAGAGGTGGGGGTTTGCTTGTGTTTTTAATATGGGTCCTTCACATTAACCATCTTAGGGGAGCGGGATTTGACTTCTTTGCCTTATGTTCTGGTATTCCCTTTGCCACTTTCTTCTGACTGGTTTCGTGACTGGAACTTTTTCTTAGGTTAAATAATTTACTATAATTAAATTTATGTAGTGCTTTTTACTTTTTTAGGTAAATTATATCTCTTGTCTTATTGATTTTTTTTTCTTACTCCAATTTGGGAAGACTTATAATGTCTGTAGTTAATGTGTATAGTGTATATGGTAGGTAAATTACTTGCTAATATTTTTAAACACAATACAAATGTTCCTTTACTTTCAGTAACAGCTTTTCTGGGGAAATTTCAAACTGCTGATTTTTAAATTATCCCTATCTCTTTTGGGAAGAACAAGTTATGTGAGTGACTTTCAGTTTGCTATTTTTAATCTAGCATGTTTTTTTATATCTGTTGCCCATTCTGCTTTAAAAGTTTTAAGGAGAAAAGTCCAAACCAAAAAAGGAACAAACTTGACTGAGTGTTACAGATATTTTTAAAATCACTTCAAAGAAAATATTTGAGTTTTTAATTTGGCTTTTTATTTATGGCCCTATGTAGTGTTAAAACCGTGTTAGAAGTAGTTATTTGTCTTGTGATTTCCTATATTGGGAATAAATGCCTGTAAGTTGTTTTTTTTCTCCTCATTGTATAATGATTTATAAAATAAATATCACAAAAATAACTAATTGGATTGCCAAAGAATGGCATTTAAGATGAGTATGGTACGGTTCTCATGAATACTAACCTCTTTCCTTAACACCCATGACTGCATTGGTCTGCTTTTTTGTGTTTCTGTAGCATCTTCACTAATGTCAACTACACTGTGTATTGTAATTCGTGTTTTACTGTCTATTTTTCCAATAGACTATGAGCTCCATGAGGGCAGGGACAGTGTCTGCTTGCCCACCATAATATTCCCAGCTTCTAGCACAATGTCTTACATGGTATGGGTCTTGAGTGAATAATTGTGAACTTAATAAGTGGTAGGAGCCATCATATGAGGTATGTTGATGCTGGTGGATGTATAAAATCACTAAAGATTGTCCCTAAACAAAGAAGGAGGCATAAGAAAAAAGCACAATGAACTCTGTTTTCTTTTTACATTGGGAAGCATTTGTTTTTCAAGATTATCTACATATAAAATGTGACTTAGTTTTATAATTTTTCTTAGAAAACAAACTGCCAATTTGGGTACTCAGGAGAACAGGAAATTTAACTTTGAGCCCCATATTCTGATCAGTTGAAGAGTAGGGGAGGGGAGCAATCCATGATGGTGAGAGGCTGAAGACTGGAGCATGAAAGGAGAGTGCTGTTAGAAGAGTCTTATTTGAACACTGTGATGAAGGAATGGAAGCAAACCTGTTTTTGCTTTTGTGGTACTGGGAGAAGGAACCAGGACTTCTTATTGGTTGAAACGTGTGTGAAATTTGGCCGTTGTATGAAATGGTGCTGCTGTTAGAGTCCCTGTCAGTGAAGATGATTAGATTACTCAGGAAGCTCCTTCAGGAGTACTGGGTAAGTTGGCCTTCAGGGTATCAGTACTTTTCTTTTCCAGAAACCCAGGGTTTTTGCTTGGGTTCAAAGTCCTTGGAGGAAGTTTGATAGGTAAAAACTCTTGGACATCCTTCTAGGCTTCAACCAAAGTAGCTGTCTTTAGTTGTTTTGCATAATATTTCACAAAGATTTTGAATGGTGGAGGAAAGAGTTCTGGTATATTGAAAAAAGAAAAAAAACACTTGAACTGGTTATATAGGGTTCCTATATAACCCCAGGCCTTCGGAAATTTTCAGTATTTGTACCTTGTTTCCCTTTCTTTGTGGTCTTTCAAGTTTGAAGTGAGAGAGTTACCAAGTGGAATGTTTATAATCTAGTAGTTGGCCTGGCGTGCTGCGGTTCGTGGGGTCGCAAAGAGTCGGACACGACTGAGCGACTGAACTGAACTGAGTAGTGTGCAATATGGTGGGATTTAATTAATAAATGTCAACCTTACTTCATTCAGTATATGCTCTGCTACGAAATGACTGTAAATGAAGACGGTGATTTAGTGTCTAGTCTTGGAAAATATATGTGCTTGTTAAGTTTTTGAGATGAATTTTGAACTTGTACTTAAATAATATCAACATGATATTTGATGATTATATAATTAAACTAGCAAGGAGTCGGACACGACTGAGCCACTGAACTGAACTGAATAATGTTTTAAAACAATACTAGTAAATGAATTAGAGCCTTACTAGACAGGGTTTGAAAGTGAAAGTGAAGCATTGGAGAAGGCAATGGCAACCCACTCCAGTGTTCTTGCCTGGAGAATCCCAGGGATGGGGGAGCCTGGTGGGCTGCCGTCTATGGGGTTGCACAGAGTCGGGCACGACTGAAGCGACTTAGCAGCAGCAGCAGGCAGGCTCTGGCAGATAAATAATTGCAGGTTTTCTAGCACAGTGGTAAATACCTTGGTAAACTGTTTTCTTTTTCCATGTCTGAGTTTACTTATTTGTAAAGCAAGGAGAATAATCTATCTCAGAGGGCTGTTAACAGGATTAAATTAGTTAATATAAGTAAAACCCTGAGAAAAGTGCCTGACACACAGTAAGCGCTCAGTAAATATTTGCTATTATTGTTACTCCATTGATGTATCTGTGATGCTTTCAATCATTCAGTGAATGTTGAGTGCCATTTCATTCAATAAATGTTCATTTTAGTTCATCATTAGCAGGTGACGTTGATACAAAGATGAAATAAGACAATGTTGTTGTCTTCAAGGAGCTTTTAGTTTAAATGGAGAAATAAAACATATATAGGGAATTATAGAACCAGATGTTTGGGGATCCAGGTGACTTATTAGAGCAGGTAGCATTTAAGCTGGACCTTTCAGGGATGGATAGTATTTCAAAAATTGAAGTCAGGAAAGGTGAGCAGGAAAAGCTAAAATGATCAGTGACTTCAGAGCCATTGGCAATAGGAGATGACTAGGATATGGTATGGGGTAAAGTTGAGAAAGGTTAGGGCTAAAGTATAGCTCCAAATGTCAGGCATCAATATGTATTCCCTAAGCAGCAGTCAATGATTTAAAGTTGTTTAGCAGGAAATCGGTGAGTTTAATCTTACCAGTAGTATTTAGGATGGGTTGAGTGTCTAGAGACGAGAATGTTGATTAGATTGTTGGAATGGCCCAGGTATGAAGAGCATGGTGTATATTTGATGTTGGTGTGTTTGAGACAGTGGAAGGTTATCTTATTTTGGAAGTCATTTGGAAATGGCAGTCTGTTTGTATTCCTTTGAGAATCAAGTAGTAGAATTGAGAGTTGCCTTAATGGAGTTTATATCTATGCATTTGAATGTGCTCTCTTTGAAGGAAAGACAACAAAGCTAAAATTTTAATTTCCTCTCACCTTTTTTAGAAGTTTCCAAAACAAAGCCACGTCATGCCGTGAAGCGGAAGCGGACAGCGGATAAGTCCACCAGTACCAGTGATCCTGTGATTGAAGATGACCATGTGCAGGTGAAGGGGAAAACCTTCACTTACCTTTCAGTCCTGCCCAGTTCCTGAAGAATGTAAAGGAACTAAAGTTTCCGTCTTTACATATTTTCTTTGCCCTAAAGAGAAGAGATTGGTAGTAGTTGCTTCTCAATTGTGCCAGTGAAAACATTAAAGTTTTGTTTTTTTAAAGAAAAAGTACATACTCTAGAAGGTACATCTTTTAAATTTTTTTCTTGTAGGTCCTTGTATTAAAATCTAAAAATCTTGTTGGAGTCACTATGACCAACTGTGGAATCACAGATCTAGTGCTGAAAGACTGTCCCAAGATGATGTTCATCCATGGTATGTACTTAGGCCCAAGTCATACTACAGCATCTGACTGAGCTTAAAGGATTAAAGTCTCATAAATGCTATGATAACATTACTGTCCTGCTTTTTCAAAAGAATCAGTTAGATTTTTCTAATTCTGTCTTCATTCTGTTGTTCTCAACTCTGTCGTATTTGCAAGGGGTCATGTGTGGAGACTTAGTTTATCTTTTAATATAGACTCTCCTCCAGTTTCCTCCTCAAGATAATTGCAACTTGATCTGATAGAGGTTAAGTCAACAGCATTTTGGGGCTTTGGAGTCAAGTAGGCCTCACCTTGAATCCTTCTTTGCTATTTTCTAGCTGTGGTGTTGGATATGTCTTTACGTGTGTGTTTACACAGGAAGTGGTGACTGGGCCTTAAGTGCTTGACTGCTCTGGATATGATACCATCAGTCAAAACCTCAGTTCATGGTACATCATCCTTAGTCTAGGCCCTACTTTTCTTTCCAGGCCCATTTGTCCCTCGTTGCCAGTCCCATTGGCTCCCATTACCTTTGGTCGTGTATTTAATATATATCCTTCCAGTACATTTCTCATGTCTTTTTAATATACATATTTATCTCTGAGAAAATAAGTGAGTTATTCAAAGTTTAAAATTTTTAAATTGAAAATGCGTGAGTTAAAAGCTTCAGACACATAGTATGCCCATGCATTATCTCTTTATTTTTCCATTATTACTCAAAATTGTTTTTGATACTATCCATGTAAAATCATTAAGAACTGACTTGTTTCTTGCTTTGTGCAACTTATGTATTCTGCATTGATTTTTTCAGTCTGTAAAGTGTACATAATTATACTTACTTTATAAAGCGTTTGTCAAGGTTTAATGGAGTGATTGATACATGCTTACACATATGTATATGATATGTGAGATTAAAAAAAAGGAAGGGGGTATTTTTCTGAAGTTGGTATCTTACTGTAGTTAAATGTGTCACATTTACTTTTCTCTATAACCTCACGTTTGTATGTTAAGTGGGAAGAATATTTAATCATGTTTCAGAGCAGCACTTTCAGTAGTACTTTCTGCAGTGATGGAATATTCTGTATCTCTGTTGTTTTATGTGTAACCACTGGCTACTTGTGAGTTTTGAACATTTGAACTGTGACTAGTGTCTGAGGAATTAAATTGTTTTATTACATTTTAGTTAATTTAAATTTAAATAGCTCCAGGTATCTAGTGACTACCATACTGGACTGTACAACTTTAGACCAAAGTATCCAAATATTTCTGAGTTTTTTTTAAGGTTCTGGTTTTATACTGTGATAAGAATTGAAATCAACACTGCTTATTCCTTATGGGCAAATGAAAGATAACATATGTGAACCATTACCCATAAAGTTGGTATAGTTCAATAGTTGCTATCATTCATCCTCTTCAAGAAACATTTCCTAAACAATTGCTGTATTTAGGCAAGTCATTCTCTGAGACTTGAATTTCTTATCAGTAACATCTTAGATAGGAAAAGGTACCTTCAGCTCCCTTCTAGCATGAGGGTGACAGTCTTCCTTTGAATAGGACAGAATCAAATTTTCAAGTCATTTTGATGACTGTCAGTTGTCCTGTATAATAATACTTGGTCTGTGTTAAAGATGTTTTTATCTGCAGTATATTATGCTAATTAAAGATGTGCCAGTCCTCCAAAGAGGATTCCAAATAGGTTATATTCGTTGCTCTGTTATTTTGTATAAATTATTTGTAGATCTTACCTTTGTTTTCATTTTGTAGCTACAAGATGCAGGGTACTGAAACATTTAAAAGTAGAAAATGCACCAATCGTAAACCGCTTTGATTATGCACAGTGCAAGAAACTGAATATGGATCAGGTATTAGACCAGATACTAAGGATGCCTCCTGAGAGAAACCGTATCATATACCTACGCCCCATGCAGCAGGTAACAAGCTCTGCTTCTTTTTGGTGATGACATATTGCACTCATCCTTCGTTAGTCTTCAGCCTTTTTAAAATTGGCTTTTATTCAGTTGCTGAACCCACAGTAATGTTTCTTAGGATCCTCCAGTTTTTTAACCAACCTAGACTATCGTGCAGTTTTCTGCATCAGTGCTTCTCTAATAGATCGTTGTGAGGCTTTTAGCAAGTTATGTGATGAAGAGAGCTGTTTTTCAACAAGTTTTTATGCTTATTAAAAGTTGCCTGTGATAAAGAGCAGACTCTGGTTTCAGTTCTGGTTCACTGATCTGTAGCAGATTGCTTAACTTCTATGTTTTAGTTTCTTCATCTCTAAAATTAGAAGAATAAAAACCTGCAGTTACTGTAATGGTTAAACTAATACATGTTAAGTGCTAGCACAGTTTCTGGCATATACCATGCAATCAAATGATAGTTGCTGTTATTACCATTATCATTATTAAGAGTAAACATTTTATAGTATCCATATGAGATGATGGCTGTTAGCTGAACCTTTTGTGGTAAAATTTCACAATATATGTATTAATAGATCATCGTGCTGTATACCTTAAGTGTATACAGTGATATGTATACTTCTCAGTAAAACTGAGGGGAAAAAGAGTAGCATTGCATGTAAAACTGCTTAATGTCAAAAGAACGTTTAAAGGAACTATTAGCCTTTAAACAATCAGTGTTTGCAGTCAGTGTTTGAACCTGGCCTGGAAAGAGTCATTTCAGTACACAGATTGCTTGTTGAATGTTTATAATTTGCTGGGGCTGAAAAATACACAGGTCATCAGCCTTCCCTTGAGAAATTTGCCTTTCCACGAAGAGGGTAGACATGTATATACGTCAGTAAGATGGCAAAGTGGGAATTCGTAAGTATAATAGGGATACAGTGTGAACAAAGGCTACAAGGAAGCAAGGAAATGTGTTCTGTCTTTAGGAATGGACAGTAGTCCAGTTAGAATGAGGTGTATGGTTCTACACTCACAGTTCTATAATGTATTGTCTTTAAATCTGTAAAGGACATACTCAGAAGTGAATTGCTGGGATCAGTTACCTAAATCCAGATTCTCTGATTTAATGTGCATTTATACAACAGTGAGATGTATATTGTTGCCCTTGCTAGACAGATGAATTTGCTTAGCCTTATTCCTAGCATGGCAAGTTGTGTTCAGGGCAGAGTGTGACTATTTGATTTTCAAATTGGCCAAAGATTCAAAAACTGAGGTCCCAAGGAAAGATTGTTGAAGCCCGAGGAGATAAATTGCTAAGGCATTCTCTTCCTTGGTTCCAAATCCTCTCTGGTATTTTCCACAGGTGGACACACTAACATTGGAGCAGAAGCTATTTAGTGGTCCCTACCCCTATCATATCTGTATTATCCATGAATTCAGTAACCCTCCCAACGTCCGGAACAAGGTGCGCATTCGCAGCTGGATGGACACGATAGCAAACATTAACCAGTAAGTAATCTGCAGCCCTGACAGCCTTCTGTATCATTCCGTGGAGCAAGGACATTCAGAAACAAATCCTAATTGTTTTTTATTTTAAATTATTTCATCCAGGCTTTTCAGGCACTGACACACATGAAATATGTGAAAAAAAAAAAATGAGGAAAATAAGACTTAAAACTAAAATGCATACATGTATGTTTGTAACTTTTTATTTTCAAACTTAAAAACCATAAGAACAGGCTGTACATGTACCTTTATGCCTTTAGCCTACAGCATGTTTGATTGGTTGTGGTGGTTTAGTTGCTAAGTAGTGTTCGACTCTTGGGACCCCCTGGACTGTAGCCTGCCAGCCTCCTCTGTCCATGGGATTCTCCAGGCAAGAATACTGGAGTGGCAGAAGATCCAGGGGATCTTCCTGACCCAGGTGTCAAACCCAGGTCTCCTGCATTGTAGACAGACTCTTTAACGACTGAGCTACAAGGGAAGCCCCACAGCATGTTTAAAAGAGGTCAAATTAAAGATCTTAAAAAACTCTGTGTTTAAAAACAAAAAAAAATTGTTTATTTTTGGCTCTACTAGGTCTTTGTTGCTGTGCATGGGCTTTCTGTAGTTGAAGTGAGCAGGGGCTGCTCTTCATTGTGGTGCACAGACTTCTTATTAGGGTGGCTTCTCTTGCTCTGGAGCATGGGCTCCAGAGCATGCTGGCTCCAGTAGTTAGGGCCCACCGGCTTAGTTGCCTTATGGTATGTGGAATCTTCTTGGAACAGGGATTGAACCCGTGTCTTCTGCATTAGCAGACGGATTCTTAACCACTGGACTGCCAACTCACTCCAGTATTCTTGCCTAGAAAATCCTATAGACAGAGGAGCCTGATGGGTTACTGTACATGGGGTCGCAAACAGACACAACTTAGCAACTTAGCATGGACCACAAGGGAAGTCCAAAACTCTGATGTTTTATATCATCAGAATATATATGCATCAGTCTTTATGCGTTTGTTATTTTAATACTTTGTTTGAGATCTTCATTAGAATCAAGGCAAGACATATTTTGATAGTTCCTTTCTAACTTATATCCCAAAATTTTTTTTCAGTTTTATAATTTTTTAATTTTTCTTGTTGCCTCCAGAGAGCTCATTAAGTATGAATTCTTCCCTGAAGCCACACGAAGTGAAGATGACTTAAAGAAGTACCCTAAGTATCCCTGGGGTAGAGAAATCTATACTTTAGAAGGTGAGCATTTATTTGTAAATGGTTGGAAAGCTAATAGCTGTTAACTAACTAGATGGAGAGACATGTCTTAGGGAAGATAGGAAGGAGTGGGAGCTTTACAGTTTGTCAAAGTAATGGGAATATTAAATATCTGCAGGTAGCAGGGATGAGATAAATATTGCTCTCCCTGTATGAGTTTTTGCCGTCTCTAAAATAATCAACAGAATGGAAACAAAGATTAAAACAAATTGAAACTTGATACAGCTTGAGTTGCAGTGACTTGAGGGAACCTGTGTTAGCCTCTTTATTTGTGTATAAACACATACACACACACATAAAGGGAGAGAAACTGAGGCTTAATGAAAGCAAGGATGATCAAAATCACATGAGCAAGTAGTAGCAGAGCTGGAATTGGAATCCGTAGCTCTGGTGCTGCTTTTGAAATGCTACAGCATTTGGCCCTGTCATTACTTCCCCACCAGTAGCACTGTTTATCTGTCTTCTTTTAGGTATTGTGGATGGAGCGCCGTATTCCATGATTTCAGACTTCCCTTGGTTGAGATCACTACGGGCAGCAGAACCTAACAGCTTTGCCAGATACGATTTTGAGGATGATGAAGAAAGTAATTATGATCTGACTTGATTTTTATTCTCTAGTTTGAGTGTTAGATCCTGAGTATTTTGTTTGCGTTACAAGCAGTGCAGCTTTTAATCACTTCCCATATAAACGTTTTTGCTTTTTATTATTATTTGGTTCTCCCCTTGTTCAAAAAACAGAATAGCTCTAAATGCGTACAATAGAGAATCATTGACTTAACTAGGGATATGTAGGAAGGAGCTCTTCAGACAGATTTTCCTGCTTAGTTTTTTTTTTTTTAACCTAAATGTTGATGATCTTGTTACTCTTTTATTAAAGAACTGGTCAATTATATTGTTTCAAAATTGTTCCACTTATACTAAATCTGCTAATTATGAGCTGCTGCTTGTTGGGTAGCTTGTGGGGACTTAACAGTTTAGGTGTAGATTTTAGGAGGAAATAGATTTCATAAACTAAATGTACATATATATAACTTACTTCTCTGGTGCATTTTCTCCTTGGGTCTTTATTCATATGCACTCTTTTTGGCATCAAGCATAGTATTATAACCACACTGATGGGAACCCATTCCATGATCTAAACATACATCAGTACACTCAATGAGAGGATACAGGCATATCTCATGGACCAGCTTAATCAGTAGCTTCCCAAATGATTTTGATAATCTTGTTTCCCCTTTGCTTTCTACTTTCCAAGGCACCATCTATGCTCCTCGAAGGAAAGGGCAGCTGTCTGCAGACATCTGTATGGAAACAATAGGAGAGGAAATTTCAGAGATGCGGCAGATGAAGAAGGGTGTGTTTCAGCGAGTAGTGGCGATCTTTATCCACTATTGTGACGTCAATGGAGAGCCGGTTGAAGATGACTACATTTAACTGGCCCTCTTCTTTCTAGCTGTCCTGGGAGTGCTGCTGGGGCCGTCCAGCTGCCAACAAGCCCCACAGAGACTTGGAGGTGTGCAGTTGGGAAGCCCGGGCTAATTCTGGTGTATAGAAAATGTATCAGGAACAATGAAGTTGTATACAAAGATTTGTACATAGAGGAGATATACAAAGATACTTCCTAAGTACCAGCTTTATATCATATGTTTATACAATTTAATTTAAAAGTTCATTTTAATGAAGGCAGGTAACTGGAAAGAGTTCATTTTGTTCATTTTTCCAGACTTAGTTCTTAAAGTATCACTTTTTGGCTGAGCCCCTATTTACTCTATTCTTAATAATCACTGTCATCCCCTTAAATCTGTGCCTTTTTCTTCTCGAGCGAAGCTGTTTGAGTAAATCTGTTGAAGAGTCTTTTTGTCTTGTGCTCTTTTGTGTTTATTAAAACTCCAGCTAAACCTTATAGTCAGAATCGGCTATATGTTTCTGTACAAAGTTGTGGTTCTTTTTTCTCTTGATATTATAGTTGCTGTATTTCTTAAAATGAAGTTAAAAAAAGACTCATGAGTTTGAGGGGGGAATGGAAAAGTTTCCAAAGCATTTCTAGTTATTTATTTCCATATTCAGTTGTGTATATGCTTTATCTTGAATATAAAAAATAAAAGTTTATTAAAAATTTTTTTCTTGCCTTGGAACTGAATTGCTCATTTTAAAGAAGAGGAGCAAATACTACACAGCAAAGGAATGTGTAGAGTTGTGTCTAAGTAACATTTTAGTGTACTCTAATTTCTGATCGCTTTTTTAAAAGTTCTGTGGCTGCAAAATGTTGAACTCACAGAATTCTCAGTGTTCTGCAAGAGCAGCAGAATTCCCCCAGATGCCTTGTCTTCGGGAGGTGTCCTTTCTCAAGGAGAGAAATTTACCTGGTACACAGCAGTGATAAAACCCGTATCACGCTGTCCAGGATTAAGGCAAAAAAAGCTTTAGAGCAACACCTGCATTTGGGTGATGGCTTTGCCAGTTCCTAGCTGAGTAAGCGCAACAAACTACACAAACTGAAGGTCTATTGGAACATTTTATAATCTCTTTCCAAATAGAATATGTAATTATGGTCTGTATGAGGTGTTAAATGTCCAACCCCTTCATTAACAGGGGATTAATTGAAGCCTAGAGGGAAAATGGCTTTCCCATGGTCGGGGCTGATTAAGGTCAAGCTGGACAAGAATTCTAGTGTCTGATTCCTACCAGGCTGCCTCTGTCTTCATCGTTAATACTTAAAGAAAGATAAGGTGCTGGCAAGTGTTTACTAACACTGTTAAATCAGTTTCTTACGACTTTAATTAAATTTGCCTATTTATATTAGGAAGAATGGTGCCGCATTCAGTCATTCTTTATTACCTTGTTCTTAACTCAGCTACCTCTCTTCCAAGAGTGTATTCTACTCCAGGTGAGAACTGTGACCACTAAAAGGAGGGAAACCAATTACAGGACGTTCTAGATATTTCAAAATAATACCGAGCCCCCAACTCTCAGCCAAAACTCATCTAAACCTGTTTTTCACTGTAACCACAACGTGTTTATGTGTATGTTAGTTTCTCAGTCGTTTCCAACTCCTTGCAACCATCTTGACTGTAGCCCGCCAGGCTCCTCTGTCCATGGAATTCTCCAGGCAAGAATACTGGAGTGGGTAGCATTCTCTTCTCCAGGGGATCTTCCTGACCCAGGGATCAAACACAGGTCTCCGACATTGTAGGCAAATTCTTTTACTATCTGAGCCACCAGTGAAAGTTGCTCAGTCGTGTCTTGACTCTTTGCAACCCCATGGTCTATACCGTCCATGGAATTCTCCAGGCCAGAATACTGAATGGGTAGCCTTTCCCTTCTCCAGGGGATCTTCCAAACCCAGCAATCGAACCCAGGTCTCCCACACTGTGGGTGGATTCTTGACCAGCTGAGCCACAAGGGAAGCCCCAAGAGCCACCAGGGAAACATAAACATAATAACCAAATCTAAGTAATGCTTTTGGCTTAAAACTCAACATTCAGAAAACTTAAGATCATAGCATCTGGTCCCATCACTTCATGGCAAATAGATGGGGAAACAATGGAAACAGTGACAGACTATTTTGGGGGGCTCCAAAATCACTGCAGATGGTGACTGAAACCATGAAATTAAAAGACCCTTGCTCCTTCGAAGAGAAGTTACGACCAACCTAGACAGCATATTAAAAAGCAGAGACATACTTTGCCAACAAAGGTCCATCTAGTCAAAGCTTTGGTTTTTCAAGTAGTCATGTATGGATGTGAGAGTTGGAGTATAAAGAATAGCTGAGTGCTGAAGAATTAATGCTTTTGAACTGTGGCATTGGAGAAGACTCTTGAGAGTCCCTTGGACTGCAAGGAGATCCAACCAGTCTATCCTAAAGGAAATCAGTCCTGAATATTCATTGCAAGGACTGATGCTGAAGCTGAAACTCCAATATTCTGGCCACCTGATGCAAAGAACTGACTCATTTGCGAAGACCCTGATGCTGGGAAAGATTGAAGGCGGGAGGAGAAGGGTTGACAGAAGATGAGACGGTTGAATGGCATCACTGACTCAGTGGACATGAGTTTGAGTAACCTCCAGGAGCTGGTGATGGACAGGGAAGCCTGGTGTGCTGCAGTCCATGGGGTCACAAAGAATTGGACGTGACTGAACTGAACTGAAGTAAAATGCTTATATTTCATGCCACTAGAGGCCGCTGCTCTCTAACTTTTGTTGGTTTAGTGTGTCTCAATGTCTCACCTGATCGCAGACGTACAGCAGGGAGCGCTTAAATCATTAAATATCCCCAGACTGGAACCACTGAAAAACAAAACTTGGAAGATGGCTACCATCGAAGGCAAATTGTAGAATGAAAGGCTGGATCGTGATTGCCCTAAAGCAGCTGTCAGCACACTTTTTCTGTTCAGGGCCAGAGAGTAAATATTTTAGGGTCAACTATGACAACCACTCCGGTGGCTCAGTGGTAAAGAACTGGCCTACCAGTGCAGGAGACCTGGGTTCAATCCCTGGGTTGGGAAGATCCCCTGGAGAAGGAAATGGCAACCCACTCCAGTGTTCTAGCCTGGAGAATCCCGTGGACAGGATCCTGGCAGGCTACCATCCATGGGGTTGCAAAGAGTCAGACACGACTTAGCAACTGAACGACAGACAGAAATGACACCCACTCAGCTCTGCTGTTGTGTGAAACAGCCATAGAGGAAACATCAGGAATGGGCATGGCTGTGTTACAGTGCAACTTTATTTTTGGAAACAAATCTGAATTTCACATAATTGTCACAAAATTGTCACAAAATAGCTTGTTTTCCAATCACTTCAAAAAGTAAAAAAACCAGTCTTAGTTTACAGACTGGAGGATTTGGTCCCTAAGTTGTTTGCCCATACCTACCTGAGATGGAGAGCGGAGTTGTCCTGTTGGTCCATTCAGCTGTGTGTAATCAGCTCTTAATGCAGTGTCTGGCAGATATTTTAAAGACCTTAAGAAATGTTTCATGGATGGATTACTGAATTAATGTCACTTTTAGAGAATCAGGCCAGGTGTGTGAGTCCTAACAATCTTAGCTGATGCCACAAGTTCTTCCAGGAACTTCATATTGGAATAAAAAAACTCAGGCTCATATTCTGACTCCATCAGATGACTGCTGGGTGCTGTGGCTGGTCAAAACCCTTAGATTGGAGCCTGTTTCCTCATGTAGAAAGGACTAACACTCATGCCACACGGCAGTTGTGAAGGTCCAATGAGAGCTTTCAGTAAACTGGACAATGTGATGCAAGTGGAAGTAATATTGCTTCCACCATAATTCCCTTTATTGTGAAGTGAAGTGAAGTCGCTCAGTCACGTCCGACTCTTTGCGACCCCGTGGACTGTAGCCCACCAGGTTCCTCTGTCCATGGGATTCTCCAGGCAAGAATACTGGAGTGGGTTGCCATTTCCTTCTTTATTGTGAAAGGGTTGTGTTTTCTTTAATCTAATCTTACTATAACTTTCTGGTTCCTTAGACTAGATCCTAGGATGATAAGCAGAGATAGAACTGGTGAGGCCATTATGAGGCAATGATACCAAGAGGGCAATCTAGTGACTCAGTGTCTCCACCTGCCAATGCAGGAGACACAGGTTTGATCCCTGGGTCGGAAAGATCCCCTGGAGGAGAAAGTGGTAACCCACTCCAGTATACTTGTCTGCGAAAATCCCACGGGCAGAGGAGCCTGGCAGGCTACAGTCCATGGGGTCATAAAAGAGTTTGATGTGTCTCAGCGACTAAACAATAACAATGATACGATGAAAACATTTTTAAAATGTTTTAGCAAGTGCGGACCATATATATTCCCATACCAACACTTTAAAATATGTATGATCATTAGTTCCCTACTTTATTGCTGGGGAAGCTAGTGTTAAATAGGTTTAATTTCTTGCTTACAAACAGACTGCTAAGAAGTGATGGAAGCAATCTGACTCTAAAGCCCATGCAACTGAGCAAAGTGGCTTAGTTCTCAAAGGGAGGGAGGAGACCACGTGAGGCCCATCTGAGAGGAGCTCGACCCCCGCCCAGGGAAGCTGCCCTATCAGAGTTCTGCTGCCACTTAAACTTGAAGCAATTTCTTGACCTTCATATGTTAGCACAGCCCCAGAAGAATAGAGGCTGCTGATTTTCTGATGCAGGCCTCAAACGCCCCACTCAGATGTGAGATGCAGTAAGAACATAAACAACACTGCAAACTAGACAATATCTATCGTATGAGATACACACAGAAACTCAAAAGAATGAGGAATCACATAATGCTGTGACATGAAACTCTACCTTTAGCAAAAGTAAGTTGCAGTCATACACTGCATCATCTTATTTATATATAACAACAAACCAAAACCATGCATTTGTATATGTACATTTTGACATAAATACACAGAATATGTTCTTAAATTATATAAGCCAGAAAAGGAGGACAGTATCTTCTTGGGAGGGGAGTGGAACTGAGTTGGTGTCAAGTGGTATTTTGTAGTATCTTTATTATTTGATTATTTTTACTTATTAGATCTTTATTATTTTATTACTATTAGATGGGGATGGCATGCATAAATATATTATCTGTATAACCCATCATTTATGTAGTCTTAAACATATAATTTGCATATTTAGAAATAAATGTTAAGAAGAGGAAGAAGAAAGTACTCAGCTAGGATGGAGTGACCTGGCATGTTTTCAGCCCCCATTTCTGCCCCATTTATGTGCTTATGCTGTGTTCTTGGGCAAATCAATTTCTGTGACAAAGTCTGCTTCCTCTTCTAGAAAATGAATCCCTTTCCCCAAGCTGCTGGGAGAGGCTCAGAGATCCCGCTGTGAATGTGCGGAGAAGCTATAAAGGGCCTGCAGTGCTGAGCTGATGGGACGAATGGGAACCTGTCTGCGTAGTGTTTCAGGTTCCAACTAGAAATGTGAGGAAGTCAAACTGCTTTCCACTGGGGCCACCCCTGCTGATGGTCAGGAACAAAAGACTAATCTCTTTGGCTCACACACCTGATCCCCAAGGTCCGTTGCTGGTTATTCAGTGACTCCCGGCTGTTGAATACTGAGAAGACTATGAGACATCAGTAGGGAAAGGCCTTTCCTTCTGATTAATCTTCAGTCTGAATCCCTGCAATGTTTAAAGATGGAAATTGAGGCTCAGAAAGTGAAAGGGACCAGAAAATACAGCAAGTGTGTGGCAGTTTCACTCTGGAGTAGACATGTCCCTAGATCCTCTCCAGGCCCCAGGCCTCCAGGGAGGGACACTCTCAGGCAGCATAGGACAGGGGCCAGCCTCGGCTTGCTCACGGCTCTCTCCTGGAACAGGGCTCAACATGGGGATGTCGAGTCAGTCAGTCCCAGTAAGGAACTCTGTCACACAGGGCCATGGGGTTTAGAGTCAGACTGACTGTCAGCATTCCCACTCCAAATCCACAGTTCCCAGGTCTGTTACCCTGGACTAGTCACCAGACCTCTCAGTGGAGGTGTGCTCAACTGGAAAGCAGGGCAAAATCTGGTACTTATCTTGTAAGGAATTTATGAGGGTTATAGATGATCCATGTAAAGCACTTACCACAGTGCCTAGCAGAAAGGAGCTCATTAGATGTTCCTTCTCTTATTATTGATACATTATTTATTATTATTATCATTTTATTATTACCTAAGACGTGTTCTGGGGTGAACTGAAAAAGAAATGGAAAGAAGAAACACAATCTGAACCTAGTATAACAGTAGTTAAGCAGAAAATATAAGCAGTTTCACTTCCCTTCTATGTTGCCAGAAGGTTGGAATGCAGCTTCTCGTGAAACCACATTAACTCAAAGTTTGGAAGTTCCTCTCGGGTGAGTCCCCTTTCAACTCTTCTTAGCTTAAAGACACCTCATGGGAGGCGGGTGCCCTAACAGCTCTCTGATACTCACTGTTTCCCTTTCAAACTGGGAAGCAGAGAGCAGGCTCTATTAAATCTTAATAAGCTTGTTTTGTTTTCATTTATTTCTCTCTATGGCTGCTTTCTATTTATGGCGATACTGATTTTCTATTTGGGGTACGATAGAATGTTTCTTTCTAAAATAAATCTATGTAAAAATCTTGAGTTGACTTAAATAAAAATATTAAATAAATAACAGTACAGGCAGGACACATGTTTGGTAAAAACCCTTGGGTGACGCATGTTAGAACACTCAAGAATCCTACCAGCTCAGAGATTTTCTCCATTTTGTACATGAGATAAGTGAGGCAAGCGCTGGTTAAGGAAGGCCCAAAGTAACACGGTGTCTCAAACTCGAGCCTTCAAATCCATCCCTGATTTGTTTACATTCAAATCAAATATTCGGCCTCAGTTTTCTAGATTGGATGGAGAAGAGACTGCACGTTATGGCTAGAAGAGGTAAGTGCGGTCAGTAGTCTATTTTTTCCCCCGCTCTAGACCAGCTATTACAGTAACGATTTTAACCAGAGTCACACAGAAAAAGAGAAGAACAATATTGATCAAAGCAACTATCTCAAAGAGAGAGAGAACACCAAAGAGAAAAAAGGATAGACAGCAAGGCACCGAGAAGACATTATTTTGTTTCTTACTTGAAGACAATATCGAAGGAATTTAGTTATAGCCACTCCCCAGCAGCCCACCCCCTTTCCCTCCCTCATCCACCCCCATGCCCACCCCCAACCTCCAGATAGACAGCAATTTGCTACAGCACAGAGCAAGTTAGCAGCATGAAGAGGAAACAGTGAGATGAAAGGTGAAGTCTCAGAAAGGATTTTTTTGCAGACACATACTTGAGTGTTGACTGAAGTTGGCGTTTTATCATCTTTTCTTCCTAGCTGCTGATCACGAGCTGGATGGGGAGTGTCAGGGCCTGTACCTGGACAGCCCTGTGGGCTGGGGAGTCAAAGCGCAGAGCAGCACAGGTGAACCCCTTTATCCCAGGCGTGGGGCAGTCTGGCTGTCGAGGCTAATCTGGCAGATGTGGCTGGGGTCGTGTGCCCTCCTCCCTGGGAGCATCCCTTCATGATGTTACAGGCTTTCTGGAAAAGGATGACCTCAGAAAAGACAGCAAAATACCTCTTCCTTGAAAACCTCCAGTTCTTCTCCTTCTGACTCTTCCACACACATGCCATATTACCTAGATTCCCAGAAGCCAGAGATTTAAGTAATGCCATGCCAGTAGCTGTCCAGATACAGCAAGTCTGCTTCTGTTTTGTGAGGCTCCAGTGTGAGCATTTGGTGCATCACCCACATCATCCAGCCCTCCTCCAAAGAGACAGCAAAAGATGCTGTGAGACTCTCTCTGCAAAAGGGACCATCTTCCTGACAATGGCATCTTCCTGTTCCTGCAATTGCTGTTCTTTCCCTGACCTAGGGTGCATGTGACCTCTACAGACACCATTCATGGGCTGGCCCACATAAGCATATCCAGAGAGTCCAGAAATACGGACCCGTGACATGTTGTAATCTTTGGATCCCTGATGAGTTCAAGTTGCCACTTAATATGGGAGACTACCACTGAGAAATATTTTGCATAAGCAGATATGCTTGCTACGCCCCTAGGAAAAGAAACATTTCATAGGGAAGAAATCCTACTGTATTTGTGTGTTCATGTATCATATATGTATTATATAGTAAAAATTATTTACTTCAGGAGGCATGAAAGTGTACCAGCTGCCTCAAAGCTAGGATTGTCTTAGTCTTTCCCTAAGAAGTCCTTTATCCTTTAAGGAAAACAAAGACCACATTTAGATAGCATGTGGAAAAGTCTGGACTTCCAAATTCACTTATTTCTGCCTTTTCCATGAGAAAGTGAAAATAAAGGAAGTGCAATTCTGAGGAGGCATATTAACCCTCAGCACAGGGAGGTCCCCATCAATGGGGTGACCGTTCAGCCTAGTTTATGTGAGATTGAAACATTTCCTAGAATGTGGGGCTTTGGGTGCTAAAACCAGGGTGTAGTTCACCCAGGTCTTATGCTGAGTCTGACCATCCTCCCCCAGTCCGATGGGTCTTTCCCTTGTGGATGAACTGGCTGATAAGGAGGCAACTGCGGCTTCTGGGATCACTTAGGAAGGAAAGTGGGGGCAACAGACAAGTAAAAGGGCAAGGAGAACTGGCGAGGTTAGAAGCTTCTGGCACTTCTTTATCTTGTAGTTCACATTCTATACACTCCCAACGACCCACCACATTGCCCCTTCCCTAGGCTTCCCCATAAGGACTAGCAGTGAACACTCTCAGTAGGGTTTTTATCAGCAACCAAAAGAGAGGCAACTGAAAAACCATAGAGTCTCCAGCTGAGGGGAAAATTCACCCCAACGTAAAGTCATTTGGTGTTGGCTTTGACATCAGAGAAGCATCTCCTTAGGAGCTGGGAGGAAATGAGATACCTAAACAGATGTAGAAAAATGGTAGCCCAGGAACTTCACAGGAAGGAGGCCAATGAAGTTTCCCAAGAAAGTAAGCCCCTAAAAGGGGCTTATAGGAGCAACTGAGTTTCCCTCCCAAAATCTGAATTGTAGGACAATTCTCAGCCAACATTCTTGGTAAAGGTATAAGTCCTTTTCCCACTGTCATGGAAGGGGAGTGAATCAAGATTTATTTTGAATGACCTCACAGCAAGTCTGCCAATAAGAAAATATCTTTAAACACACACACACACACATACATACACACATCAGACCAGCTGTAAATAGGCCTTTTGATAATGGATCCAAACCAAAACTTAAGCACAGTTTCCAAAGTCTATCCCCAAGAAAAAAAAAAAGAAAACCTTGGGTGACGCATGTTAGAACACTCAAGAATCCTACCAGCTCAGAGATTTTCTCCATTTTGTACATGAGATAAGTGAGGCAAGCGCTGGTTAAGGAAGGCCCAAAGTAACACGGTGTCTCAAACTCGAGCCTTCAAATCCATCCCTGATTTGTTTACATTCAAATCAAATATTCGGCCTCAGTTTTCTAGATTGGATGGAGAAGAGACTGCACGTTATGGCTAGAAGAGGTAAGTGCGGTCAGTAGTCTATTTTTTCCCCCGCTCTAGACCAGCTATTACAGTAACGATTTTAACCAGAGTCACACAGAAAAAGAGAAGAACAATATTGATCAAAGCAACTATCTCAAAGAGAGAGAGAACACCAAAGAGAAAAAAGGATAGACAGCAAGGCACCGAGAAGACATTATTTTGTTTCTTACTTGAAGACAATATCGAAGGAATTTAGTTATAGCCACTCCCCAGCAGCCCACCCCCTTTCCCTCCCTCATCCACCCCCATGCCCACCCCCAACCTCCAGATAGACAGCAATTTGCTACAGCACAGAGCAAGTTAGCAGCATGAAGAGGAAACAGTGAGATGAAAGGTGAAGTCTCAGAAAGGATTTTTTTGCAGACACATACTTGAGTGTTGACTGAAGTTGGCGTTTTATCATCTTTTCTTCCTAGCTGCTGATCACGAGCTGGATGGGGAGTGTCAGGGCCTGTACCTGGACAGCCCTGTGGGCTGGGGAGTCAAAGCGCAGAGCAGCACAGGTGAACCCCTTTATCCCAGGCGTGGGGCAGTCTGGCTGTCGAGGCTAATCTGGCAGATGTGGCTGGGGTCGTGTGCCCTCCTCCCTGGGAGCATCCCTTCATGATGTTACAGGCTTTCTGGAAAAGGATGACCTCAGAAAAGACAGCAAAATACCTCTTCCTTGAAAACCTCCAGTTCTTCTCCTTCTGACTCTTCCACACACATGCCATATTACCTAGATTCCCAGAAGCCAGAGATTTAAGTAATGCCATGCCAGTAGCTGTCCAGATACAGCAAGTCTGCTTCTGTTTTGTGAGGCTCCAGTGTGAGCATTTGGTGCATCACCCACATCATCCAGCCCTCCTCCAAAGAGACAGCAAAAGATGCTGTGAGACTCTCTCTGCAAAAGGGACCATCTTCCTGACAATGGCATCTTCCTGTTCCTGCAATTGCTGTTCTTTCCCTGACCTAGGGTGCATGTGACCTCTACAGACACCATTCATGGGCTGGCCCACATAAGCATATCCAGAGAGTCCAGAAATACGGACCCGTGACATGTTGTAATCTTTGGATCCCTGATGAGTTCAAGTTGCCACTTAATATGGGAGACTACCACTGAGAAATATTTTGCATAAGCAGATATGCTTGCTACGCCCCTAGGAAAAGAAACATTTCATAGGGAAGAAATCCTACTGTATTTGTGTGTTCATGTATCATATATGTATTATATAGTAAAAATTATTTACTTCAGGAGGCATGAAAGTGTACCAGCTGCCTCAAAGCTAGGATTGTCTTAGTCTTTCCCTAAGAAGTCCTTTATCCTTTAAGGAAAACAAAGACCACATTTAGATAGCATGTGGAAAAGTCTGGACTTCCAAATTCACTTATTTCTGCCTTTTCCATGAGAAAGTGAAAATAAAGGAAGTGCAATTCTGAGGAGGCATATTAACCCTCAGCACAGGGAGGTCCCCATCAATGGGGTGACCGTTCAGCCTAGTTTATGTGAGATTGAAACATTTCCTAGAATGTGGGGCTTTGGGTGCTAAAACCAGGGTGTAGTTCACCCAGGTCTTATGCTGAGTCTGACCATCCTCCCCCAGTCCGATGGGTCTTTCCCTTGTGGATGAACTGGCTGATAAGGAGGCAACTGCGGCTTCTGGGATCACTTAGGAAGGAAAGTGGGGGCAACAGACAAGTAAAAGGGCAAGGAGAACTGGCGAGGTTAGAAGCTTCTGGCACTTCTTTATCTTGTAGTTCACATTCTATACACTCCCAACGACCCACCACATTGCCCCTTCCCTAGGCTTCCCCATAAGGACTAGCAGTGAACACTCTCAGTAGGGTTTTTATCAGCAACCAAAAGAGAGGCAACTGAAAAACCATAGAGTCTCCAGCTGAGGGGAAAATTTACCCCAACGTAAAGTCATTTGGTGTTGGCTTTGACATCAGAGAAGCATCTCCTTAGGAGCTGGGAGGAAATGAGATACCTAAACAGATGTAGAAAAATGGTAGCCCAGGAACTTCACAGGAAGGAGGCCAATGAAGTTTCCCAAGAAAGTAAGCCCCTAAAAGGGGCTTATAGGAGCAACTGAGTTTCCCTCCCAAAATCTGAATTGTAGGACAATTCTCAGCCAACATTCTTGGTAAAGGTATAAGTCCTTTTCCCACTGTCATGGAAGGGGAGTGAATCAAGATTTATTTTGAATGACCTCACAGCAAGTCTGCCAATAAGAAAATATCTTTAAACACACACACACACACATACATACACACATCAGACCAGCTGTAAATAGGCCTTTTGATAATGGATCCAAACCAAAACTTAAGCACAGTTTCCAAAGTCTATCCCCAAGAAAAAAAAAAAGAAAGAAAAATGTTCATGTCTATGAACCAATAAACACTGATGCTTCACTTAAGAAAATTCAGTGCTTCTGGACAGACATCTTGGCACTGACATCAGCCTAATTTCTTTGTGAGAGCCTTGATTAATTCACCCATCAATGCACATCCAGAAGAAGATGGCCAGAATGGAGAGGAAATTGGAGTTGTTGAGTTCAGAGAGAAGACTTTAAAAGGTGGGTAGGTGGCAGATCATGGTCTTCCAATATTTAAGAGCTCTCAGTGGAAGAAGGGGGCCAATTGCTTGGTCCCAGATGCAAACTAGAGCAGAGACAAATTTGTGTCCCAACAAAGGAAAGAGCTTCCTTACAACTAAATCTTCTCTTCAATAGAAGAAGCTGTGTTAGGAGGGAGTGAGCTCCTGTCTCTGGAGGTTTACAAGCAGAGACTGACCAGCCTCCAGGATGCAATGGAGGACACCGCTTCTGTGTTGGCTGGGAGCCTGCATCTGATGGCACCTGAAGCCTCTTCTCAGCTCTGAGGTCCTCCACGCTCTGCCCTTGGGTCCCGTCCAACCCGGTCACCCACATGCCTTCCCTGGGCCCTCGGCCCCATGGCCCCATGCCTCACAGGTGGTGATGAGGGTTAGGAGAGATGCCAGGGTGTCCTGTTCATGCAGACATGAATGGGAATGAATGGCTTAGTTGTGAGCCATGTCCTCAATCAGAAGCATGATTCCAGGGATTCTGGGTCATTGTGTATGGGCAGTTTCTCGAGTTCCTGGTGTCCACTGTGCAGAACTGTGTACCTACGGAGGAAGGAAAGAAAGCTTGAGAATCTGACAGGCATTCTTCAAGTGTACCAAAGAGAGCACTCCCGTCACTCTTGACGTCCTTTCCCTGCACGCTTCTGAGAGCTTGGTGAGGTGGGGCTGGGCAAGGGCTGGCACTTCAGCAAGAGGGAAAAGCATCTGAACTGCTCCTTTTAACTGAGGTGAGGTGAAGTCGCTCAGTCGTGTCTGACTCTTTGCGACCCCGTGGACTGTAACCTACTAGGCTTCTCCGCCCATGGGATTCTCCAGGCAAGAATACTGGAGTGGATTGCCATTTCCTTCTCCAGGGGATCTTCCCGACCCAGGGATTGAACCTGGGTCTCCCACATCAGAGGCAGACGCTTTAACCTCTGAGCCACCAGGGAAGCCAGGTCCAGGATTATATAGAGTGAGGGGTAGAACTGGCACTGGTACTCAGATTTATTTCCCTGCAATAAAACCTGGAGTTCTTGTGTTACTCATCAAAATGGACCCTATGTACCAGTTCAAGCAGTGTCTATTATAAATATCTCAGCAGGGATGGTTCTGGGTTCAGCAATACCCAAGTTCTGAACTGAGATTCATAAACCACTCAGAGCCTGAAAGACAATGTAGCTGTACTTGTTAGTTGGATTTCTTCTGGTGACATTGGGGACAGTAACTCAATTAGATGGATCCAACAGCACGTTGACTCGAAGCATCAGAGTGAACTTTACTATTTGACAAGTGTTTATTATTTTTCTGCAGTATCACACACTTGCACTCAATATGTTAATTGCGTTTAAATCAGTCTCAATCACAAGTGGGTCTTGTCATCAGTAATCCAGTTTATAGCATCTGGCAGTGATTCTTTTGACATTTCTACAGTTTAGAAGGGCTATTACCTCTCATTCTCACAGCCAGTATCAAGTCCATTCAGTAAAATAAACACACACAAGTTACTTGGCATCATATGCTGACAACAAACTTGGTGGTGGTTTCTCAAGAATTACACTGATGCTTTCCTTTGAATTATATTGATTTATTGTTGACTTGTATTGACTGGTTGGTATATAGCAGATACTGTACTAAACTCTCTGCACTCTCTATAATCTGCACAACAATCCTATGAAATAAGATTATGTCTGTTTTTCATTTAAGCCAAATTACACATAGCCTCAGTGACTTGCCCAAAGGAGTATAGGTAATATGTGAAGATACAACCTATCAAACCTGGTCTATTTGATGCCAACACCCATGTGCTTCACTGGTTCACACACAAGTCATGGACCAGCTATAAATTTAGAACAGTGAGTCTCAGCAGAAACAATTTGGAGGCACTTTTGCTTGTCATGGCAGGGGTGATGCTAATGGTATCTAGTGGGTAGAGATAAAAAATGCTGCTAAATATTGTTCAGTACACAGCAGACTCCCACAACAAAGAATTAACTGGCCCAAAATGTGCATGGTGCCCTGATCTAGAATAAAATGTCCTCCTAGCTGGACAGAAGCAGGTGTTAGCTGAGGAACACAGGTGAAGGGCATGAGTCTGCTCCGTGACAGAACTGTCACTGCAGATGGTGCTAACGGAGAGGTGAGCAGCAGAGCTCTGAGCTGAAGAGCCGCAAGCACCTGCTAGGTGAGTGCATGAAGTGGAAAGAGTTAAAGAAAGGGTTGGGTCACACAGTCTTCACGAGGGTGGCCAGGACAGGTCCCAGTGAGATATGTGAGTAAAGGCTTTAGGGTGGTCAGCATTCCAGCCGTAGAGTCATAATCTCTCCGCCTCAACACCACTCTTCTAAGCTTGGCTTTGTGGTTCTGCAAATCAAATGCTGGCTTGTGAGCTGGCTCCTCTCATGCTCCTCCAGCAGAGGACTGGAAGCCTGGAGGGAAGAGAAGAGCCTTGCTCCTCCTGCGAGCTTCCTACCTACTCCTGCTTCTCGTCCGCATCACCCCACCCATGCTTCCTCAGCACAGCGCTGCCTTGCAATAGCAGCAGAAAGTCTTGTTTACAGTCTTTCCAACTCTTACATAACCAGCTTCATAACAGCCCCTCAGAGATAGTGCCTCCTTTTCTTCAGAGGTCCAAGTTTCTGCTCTGTGGGATCTCTCTAAGTTTCTAGGTTGTTTTTTTTTTTTTTTTTGCAGGGGTGGGGGTTACCCCTTTTGTTCCCTCAGCCCTAGAGGGAGCAGTTGCTTCTTACAGTTGCTACCTATTAAAATACTGCTTAAATAGCTGGTGTGGTTTCTGTCTTCTGACTAAATTCTATGAAATATAATGAAGAATGGAAACAGGTGCATATCAGGGAGAAAAGCATTCCAGGTAGAGAGAACAGCAGGTGCAAAGGTCCTGAGGTTAGATTCTGTCTGGAAGGTCTGAAGAAAAGCAAGGATGCTGGGCGCCAAGGCAGAAAGAGTGAGGGGAAGAGTGGAAGGAGTTGAGAGTTGAGGTCAGTGAGGCAGCTGGGGCCAGAGTGGAGGTGGAAGGGCCATGGCTTGCAGATTCCTGTAAAGCTTTGACTTTTACTACATGTGAGAGGTTTGAGCAGCGCCCTGACAATCTGAATGACTTCTTAGCTGGCTCTCTCTGGTTGCTTTATGGAGAGTAGATGGAATGGAGTTGACATGAGCACAGGGATTCAGGAGGCTACAGCAATAATCTGAGTGAGAGAGTAGTTTGCTATTATACTTAATTCTACCAGAAGATCTAGCCTTTACAACTGTTCTCAGACTCTGTCATGTGTGCTGGTGTTTCCCTGCCTTGTCTCACCAACTAGAGGCTGTGTCATGCAGCATAGTGATAAAAACTGTGACTTGAGTTAGCAAACCAGGCTCTACCACTTACCAGCTTTGTGATATTTAGCAAGTTATTCAATGTCACTATGCCTCATTTTCCTCCAGTGTGACAGAGTGACAGAGACACCTCACAGTCCTGGTGTACAGACCAAATTACATCACGCATGAAAAACAGGAGCACAGTCTGACACAAAACGGAATCTCAAAATATTGAAGCAAGTTATTCTATTTACTTCTTTCCCTCAATACCTCATTTAGATGTGAGTATATAATAATGACAATAATTATATATGCTCAGCATATATAAATCTAGGCTTAAAAATATTTTCCTCCTTTATTTCCTTTACAGGCAAAACTTAAAAGAACTCAAGATATCGAAGGCTCCCAGATCTTGTTCTTTCTCCCTTATCAGAAACACAAGCTCTCATTTGGCAAGCATGGGCACCAAAGCAGCACTAATTGATTTTCCCACCCATGACTTCATAAGTAGCTTTTCAGGCCAGGCAAGGTAGGCAATAAGACCAACATTATATGGAGAAAAAAGTGAAACTTGGTGCATCTGAGTGAGTAATGAGCATTGTGGTAAGTGAGTGGCAGAGCCTGACCAGGACCACAGTCAGATGCCCACCTCTTTGCTCAAATTCACATCCATTGAGTTGGTGATGCTATCTAACCATCTCATCCTTTGTTGTCCCCTTCTCCTCCTGCCTTCAATCTTTCCCAGCATCAGGGTCTTTTTTAATGAGTTCGCTCTTCGCATCAGGTGGCCAAAGTATTGGAGCTTCAGCATCAGTCCTTCCGATGAATATTCAGGGTTGATTTCCTTTAGGATTGACAGGTTCAATCTCCCTGCTGTCCAAGGGACCCTCAAGAATCTTCTCCAGCATTGCAGTTTGAAAGCATCAATTCTTTGGCACTCAGCCTTCATTATCATCTAACTCTCACGTGTATACATGACAACTGGAAAAATCATAGCTTTGACTATTCAGACTTTTGCTGGCAAAATGATGTCTCTGCCTTATAAAACACTGTCTAGGTTTGTCATAGCTTTCCTTCCAAGGAGCAAGTGTCTCTTAATTTTGTGGCTACAGTCATCATCCACAGTGGCTTTAGAACCCAAGTAGAAACTATACTAGGACATATTTTACAGATGAGAAAACTAAGACTCAGAGAAGTCAAGCAATTTATTTAAGGCCACAGTGTCCATGACATCCACACTCTTAACCTCAAAACACATTCCCAATCCTTTGCCCTTTTCATGGCCAATAAGCCATGCTCATTGGCAATCAATCAAGTCCACATGAAGAAGGTGCCCTGGAAGAAGCATCTTTTCATATTTATATAAAAAGATATGCTGCCATGGAATCAGGCACACCTCCACAGCAGCCTTCCACATGTCTCTCCTGGGTATCTGTTTCTCATGTGCTAACGAGTGAGTTGTTTAGGAATAACAAGTGGAGGCTCCAGAGTTCCGTGGAAAGGCAAAAGCTCCTATTACACATGGGCATGTTTCCTGTTACAACATTAGGAGGGTCCTGTCACCATCGTGGGTGATACACCCAGAAAGGAGAGGCCAGTCTGAGATTTCCTCAGTAGGACTCTAGCAGAGGGCGTGTGTCTTACATGGTTGTCTGACCTGCAGAGGTTTCTCCAAATCTCATGAGACCTATTTTTAATTTGGTATTTGCACTTTGATAGTAAATAAGTAACCTGAGCAGATTTGGGATGATATGAACTATCATGAACTATCTTATGAACTCATACTGCCTTGTGAGCTCAGGCCCACCTGATGTGGTGACAGTGACTGGCTTTCGGCAGCATTTTTCCAATGAGGGGGCATGAAAGCACACGATACTGCAAAACAGCATTCAGACCCTGACTCTACCATTTACTAGATGTGTTACCTGATCAAGTAGCTTAGTTCTACCTACCTCACAGCTTTGCTGTGATAAAATCAACAACTGTAAAGACCTTCACAAAAGGCTGGACATGTAGTGGGTGCAGAAATCTTCACTGGTAAGGAAACCAAGGTGCAAAAAATATGACACTCCCAGGGTCAGAGAAGTAGTTATGCATGAGGCAGTTAGGAATATAGGCTTTTGAGTCAGAATGCCTAAGTTTAATCCTACCTCTAGCACTGACTAGCTCTGTTGATTTACTCAAAATGTTCTGAGTCACTGTGGGCATTCAGTGAAATAACACACAGAAAATGCTTATTAGAACAGTGCCAGTCAGCTAGTAAGCACTCCATAAGTGTTTATGAGAACTGTTGCTATTTGATGATGGAAGTAATTCCTGAACCCAGTACTTGATGACTGATTTGCAGAAATCCACTCTTTAATAATTAATCAAATATCTGTTCACTTAGTCACTGATCATAGGGCTGAAGGAAATCTTCAAGATGGATTCACAGGTAAAGAAACAGCCCCAGAGAGAGAGCCCCTGAGCGACAAAAGTCTCTGGCTCAGTTTGGTGTAAAATTTGTTTGATGTAAGAGCTGCAATCTTGCAGCTGACTTGTGGAGAGCAGACCCCAGATGTGTGAGTGTACCTGGACAGCTCTGAGTCCAGATGAAAAAACCCAACTGCTGTCTCCCAAGCAACAGGAAGGCAGGAGGCAGCTCCCTTCAAGCTGGATTGCTTTCCCTCTCTGCATTAATTTACTCAAACATGACTGAAGCCACATTAGGTTTGGTAATTACCTGAGTCTACAATTCATTCACTGAGCAATTAGCATCGCACTTAGAGCAGCCTGGATGCAGTAATTAGTCGCATGATAATAGCCCCCTCTGCCTACCCAACCTAGTATTATAAGGAAATGATTAGACTTCATTACACATGTGGCCCCCCCCCTCTTGGCAGTGCTCACATGGGGGCACTTGCGAGAAGATGATTTAATTAAAAATGCAAGGTGCATGAGTTTAAAGAGATTCAACCCTAAGGCAAAGTTTCATGGAAGCCGGAGCACCATCACCTGGAAACAAAGATCTCATACTGGGTGCTTTTTGATGTTCAGGGGAATATGAGATTTTCAAATTCTTAATATTTATTCATTCAGCCACTTATTTATTTAAAAACATATTATGAGTGCTTACCACTGTGTCATGCCCTGAATGAAGGTAACAGGGCAGTGAGGAAAAGCTACAGTCCCTGTCCGCGAGGAGCGAGGAGCTCGCAGGGCAGTGTGGGAGACCTACAGCAAGATGGAAAATGGCCAGCCTGAGAAGAGTTAGCAATGAAAGGTACTTGGCGGTGCTGTGAGAACATGTCACAGGGGATGTGGCTGAGGTGCGTGTGTCAGGGTAGCATGACCGAGGAAGGGAGGGAGATGAGAGCTGAAAGATGGGTAAGGGCTAAACAGGTAAAGAGGAGGAAATTGTTGGCTAAGGTCCAGCAAGATTAGAGGACCACAGTCCTGAGGGCAGGTGTGACCGCAGAACAGGGTGTTCAGCAGTCTAGCAGGAGGGTGAAGGCCCCGAGGCTCACCTTGCCAAAGGCCGTTTTGCTCATCCTCAGAGCAGTGGGAAGCTGGCTAAGGGAACGAGAGTGGGCTCATGAGGACTTTATGATTTGGAAGATTATTCTAGCTGTGATGTGTAGAGTGGGCAGAGGTGGGGTTGCAGAGGGGGCCAGAGGCAAATCAGGAGTTATCTTAGCTTCCCACTGATTCTATAACAAATTACTACAAACTTACTGGCTCAAAAGAATGCAAATTTATTATCTTCCAGTTCTAGAGGTCAGAAGTTCAAAATGGGTGTCAGTGGGCTAAAGTCAAGGTTCTGGGTAGAGCTGCACTCTTTCTGGAGATCCCAGGAGAGAACGCCATTCCTCACCTTTTCCAGCATCTAGAGGCTGCCCTCATTCCCTGGTCCACGGCCTCACTGCTCTGAACTCTGCTTCCACCGTCACATGTCTTCCTCCGACCCTGATCCTTATAAGGATGCTTGTGATTACAGTGGGCCCATCCAGATAATCCAGGAAAATCTCCTCCCTGTCTCACTACCATAGCTTAATCACATTTACAAAGTCTCTTAGCCATCTAAGGTAAGAGATTCATCGGTTTTGAGGATTAGGCTGTGAACCCCTTTGGACAATATTTTGCCTGTCACGGGTGATTTTCTTTCTTTTCTTTTTTGTAAGATGGTATATACTGAAGCAGCTTTGCACACATGCACATGCTGATTTTAGGGACTTCCCAGATGATAAAGAATCCACCTGCCAATGCAGGAGACACAGGTTTTATCCCGGGGTCAGGAAGATCCCCTAGAGTAGAAAATGGCAACTCACTCCAGTTTTTGTTGCCTAGAAAATTCCATGGACGGAGGCGCCTGGCATGTGACAGCCCATGGGGCCACAGAGTCTGACACGACTGAGCAACTGAGCACAGCAACGTGCTGACTTTAGTTTAACATCGTTGTTATGCTTGTGTTGGGGGAGTAGGCAGTGTGGACTGGCACTCTTTATTTTTATTCTATTTCTTAATTGTTATTGTGGTATAGTTCATTTAAAATCTTGTGCTAGTTTCAGGTGTACAGTAAAGTGAGTCAATTATATATATATACCACAGGTGATTTTTAAGGTGTCTAGAGATAGATGTCAGACATCTGGTCCCATCACTTCATGGCAAATAGATGGGAAAACAATGAAAATAGTGAGAAACTTTATTCTGGGGGGGCTCCAAAATCACTGCCATGAAATTAAAAGATGTTTGCTCCTTGGAAGAAAAGTTATGACCAACCTAGACAGCATATTAAAAAGCAGAGGCATTACTTTGCCAACAAAGGTCTGTCGAGTCAAAGTTATGGTTTTTCTAGTAGTCATGTATGGATGTGAGAGCTGAACTATAAAAAAAGCTAAGCGCCTATAAAGAATTGATGCTTTTGAACTGTGGTGTTGCAGAAGAGTTTTAAGAGTCCCTTTGACTGAAAGAAGATCCAATCAGTCAATCCTAAAGGAAATCAGCCCTGACTATTCATTGGCAGGACTGATGCGGAAGCTGAAACTCCAATACTTTGGCCACCTGATGGGAAGAACTGACTCACCTGAAAAGACCCTGATGTGAGGAAAGACTAAAGGCAGGAGGAGAAGGGGACGACAGAGGATGAGATGGTTGGATGAGATATCAGTGACTCGGAGATTTGGGATGGTAGCAGTGGAGGTGTTGGGAAGTAGTCAGATTCAGGCTCTACCTTGAAGGCAGGGCTCATAGGACCTGGTGGTGCACTGGACATGGGGATGATGAGGGCTTTCAAGGTTTGGCATGGGCTAGGTGAAGTGTGCAGGCAGGAAAGAGCTTAGAGTGGCATCCTTAGTTTGTGGAATGGTGATTGTTCTAAAAGCATCCTACATGGTAGGGATGAGGTTGCTGGGAGATGAGGCTTAGAGGAAGTTGAGGCTCCATGACTGAGGGTAAGGAAGTTGGGCTGAATCTTGTGGTAAAGGAGAATGAAATGAATACAGGCTGCGCTGCGGGAAATAACTGGGACAATGGGGACACTGAGACCAGTGTGGAGGCTCGTTCCTCAGGAAGAGACAAGACAGGTCATAAGAACAAGTAGGAGCAGTAAGTGGGAGGAGAGAGAAGGACCTTGTAGAGAACAGTGAGCAGGACACCCTCACTGGTCCCACTGATTCAGAGTGTCTGGTCTGAATTTAGCCTGCAGACCTAATGGGATGCCAATGTCATTAACGATGGAGCTCTCAATCACCTATGCTGAGACTGTTCTTCTCCAGGAGAAACACCTCCAAGTCCTTCAGGATTCCTCATAGACCAGGGTTCCTATTCTCCTTTGGCTCCCTGGTTGTTCCCCTCTGCACTAGCTTATTTCTGTAATTAGAAAACAGATATTCTTGCTAAGGGACCCTGGCCTCAGGTCTTCTCTTTGATTATCAGTGGAACCAGGATTAAAATCCACACCTATAATTCAGCTGTTTGTTTTTACACAGGAATTTATAACTACTCCAAAACAGGAAATGTTTCCTTTAACTGTGTTCCTCTCTTGGTCTCCCCACCCCATGCTCACAAGCTCACGGTTTCTTACACGTGCTTCTTTACCATAGCACACAGCCGTGGCCGTGGTCTCCAGCCATTTCTTCCATAATTTAAGGACCAGTCCTCACCCCTGCAGGAGGCTCTACCTCCTGGCCATGTGTTAGTCAGGAGGCTCTACCTCTTGGTCATGCGTTAGTCACTTAGCCATGACCCCACGGAATGTAGCTCACCAAGCTCCTCTGTCCATGGGATTCTTCAGGCAAAAATACTGGATTGAATTGCCATTTCCTTTTCAGGGGACCTGACTCAGGAATCGAACCTGGGTCTCCTGCATTGCAGGCAGATTCCATCTGAGTTATAGGGAAGTCCACCTCCAGGTCATAGCAGAATCCAAAGTTAACTCTGCTTCTATCTCCAGGAAATTTGTGACTGGGGAATGTGGAGACATTATCATGGTCTTAGTGCTTGAACTGAGAATGGGAAGGGCTGCCTAGGGGAGCCAGGTTTTACTCATGTGTTCATAGAAGCAAAGAAAGGTGATCTAGAAAGAGAAAAGAATAAAGCTGATATTCAGTGAAAAATAGAAATAGATTATGGTCTCAGAGAGATGGAAAGAGGAACTTAATCCCTAAAAGCACCCATGTTCCTTATTTGTCACCAGGAAGGCCAGTGAGTTTCTATTCTGGGGATCCATGAGACATCTCTTTTCAATAAATCTCCCTGTATTTTTCTTCAGGAAGGATAAATGGGTTTACAGTCTGTAGTAAACATTGTGAGCTATTTAAAGCAAAGTCTCACACACTCTTTTTTCTTTCTAACAGAGCCTGTCTCTGAGTATAGGCAAAAATACCAGGTGCATTACAGCTAAGGGCTTGGCCTGTGATCTTCTTCTGATTAACAAGACTTGAAGATCTGCTAGGGGGATGGAAAATGTTTTCCTCCTGAATAAAAGACAAGTACAATAAGAGTCTACCTTATCTTCTAGCATTTGGTTATGATTGTGTGAGGAAGAGGCAATGTTTGGAACTGTTGCAGCTAGTTTGTGACCACAAAAGTATCATTTAGAATGAAAACTAACAGGCTGGAAAAGAGCAGAGGAAATGCATCTGGGTCCTTCACAGTGCTGTTGAATCACTGGAATAACCAATCCTAAAACTACCAAACTCTACCAAACCAAGCTTTTTATCATGTAAATGGATAAATAATCTTATTTTTTAAGTTAATTTTAGTTAGGAATTATAGCACTTACAGGCCAAAGTATTCTGAATGACACAATGCCCACAATCCCTGTATTTCATGTCTATAATGATTTCCATATTCTACCGCATCCAAATTCTACCCACTCTTTAAGATCCATTCAATGCCACCTACTTCCAGAAGCCTTCTACACCACCCATGAGCATTTAATCTGTAGGAACACAAATTATCTGCTAATGTAAAGTGTCTGATTGGACATATGTCTGGCCTCCTGACACTCCTGGAAGGCAGAGCTGGCATCTTATTAAAAGAAGAATCAATCTTTTACCAGACCCTGCACTGAGAACTTTAAAATGTTATTGCATTTAATACTAACAATGAGTCTATGATGTTAGCACTGTTATTTTATATATTTCCACTTCACAGATGAGAACACTGAAACTCAGAGAGGTTAAGATTTGCCAGAGGTTACTCAACTAGCAATGGCAAAGCCAGGATTCAAACCCAGGCATGCTAGAATCCCAAGCCCTTTTTGCTATTAGTACTTGCAGCCTTATTCTTTTTAATACTTGCTACATAGCTCACAATATATAGTGCAGAATATCATAGAATATATAGAAATATTTACTGACTGGATTACAGAATGAGACAATCCTCCTTCACAATGCCTGGAATTTTTACTGATTACAAAGTATGTTGGCAACTGTTCTCCCACTGATCTTCACAGTAGCCCTGTGTGTTCACCACTCAGATTATCTCTGCAATAGTGATGGCACTTTCCATTCTTTCATGTACTATGCCATATCTTCCAGAGGATGGGGTGGGGAGATGTAATCCCCTCCACACATTCCTCTTTTGGAAAAAAACAGGCTGAGGGTATTTCTGGCTGTGGGTATTTCATGTCAGGAGGCCAGACATATGTCCAATCAGACACCTCACATTAGCAGATAATTTGTGTTCTTACAGATTATAAATGCTCATGGATAGTGTAGAAGGCTCTGGAAGGAGGTGGCATCGAATGGATCTTAAAGGGTGAGTAAGATTTGTATGTGGTAGAATGTGGGAAGTCATTGTAGACATGGGATACAGGGGTTGTGGGCATTGTGTCATTCAATCCTTCCATGAGGAGGATACTGAGAAACACAAAACTCACATCATGGGTTGGGTCACTTCCATGGACACCCCCGGCAAAGAAGCTAGGAGTCTGAAGATTGAAAAAGAAATATCTCTCAGCTGGTACAGGATGAAAATGTATTATAAACCAAATGTTTTTATTTTTTCAAAAATTCATATGTTAAAGGTCTAAACCCAAATATGATGGTATTTGGACCTGGAACCTCTGGGAGGTAATTAGGTTTAGAAGAGGTCTTGAGGGTAGGGCATCCATGATGGGATTAGTACCCTTATAAGAAGAGGAAGAACTGAGCCCTCTCTCTCCATCCCCCACCTCCACACCCTCTGTCTCCCTCTCTGCCATGCGAGGAGAGTGACAAGACATCTGTCTTTAAGATAGGGAGAGAATCCTCACCGGGAACCAAATTTGCCTCCACCTGAATCTTGGACTCCCCAGCTTCCAAAATTGTGAGAAATAAATTCTGATATTTAAGTTACCTGGTCTATGATATTTTGTTATGGCAGACTGAATAGGCTGATACAGGAGGTCTCAAGGAATCAAAGAAAGAATGTGGACGGAGAGAAAAGAAAACAACAGTATATGTTGTGGAGACAGGACTTTTCACTGCTAGCCATTAATTCAGGAAAACCTAAGGCATCAAGAGAAAATGAACCATCAGGGGGACATCTGTATGTCTGTGTTCCTGTGAGTCTTTTGCTAGCAACACTTCATTTATCCAAAGGTCAGTATCCAGTGACCTTAATTATCCAGAAACCTTTGGTTTGCTTGTTCTTTTCAAAGGTCTCTGAGTAATCAGAGTAGTTGTCCCAAAGGTGTGGACTTTCCTTGCAGTCTTCCTCATCTTTCCCTCAGAGAGTAGGCAAACTTAGTTTGCATACAACTCTAGACAGCTCCGCCCATCTACACACAGCAGAGCTGAGACTGGAAACTAGGATGAGAAGGGAAATGTGTGATGCTACTGTAGATAAACTGATCACAGGAAACAAGGATAGGCGACACGTGCAGAGAGATCAGAAACACAAGAATGTCTACAAAAATCAGCACAGCAGAACCCGCTGGGACCATACAGGGCAGAAGAAAACATTTCAAACGCCCCTCAAGGCCTTTACAGTGGTGTAAAATAACTTAATAATGGAAATTCACAATAATGACTTTGAACAAAGTTACTCAAAATCTGATTTGGTGCTAGGGGAATCCAAATAAAGTCTGTGTTTCACTTAATAATATTGGATCAACGCTCATTTTCTAGCTTTCGATGAATGTCCCAAGGTTATATAAATTGTTAGCATGAGGGGAAGCTGCGTGTAAGGCATACGTGCACACCATGTACTATCACTGTACTATCCATTGTAAGTAACTTATTTATATGACTGCGTTGGGTCTTGGTTGTGCCACGCGGGATCTTGGTGGCGTCATGCAGGATCTTTCATTGTGGCACACAAACTCTCTAGATGTAGTTCATGACCTTAGTTGCTCTGCAGCATGTGGGACCTCAGTTCTGTGACCAGGGATCAAACCCGCATCTCCTACACTCCAGTATTCCTGCCTGAAAAATCCCATGGACAGAGGAGCCTGGCAGGCTACAGTTCATGGGGTTGCAAAGAGTCGGACATGACTGAGCAAGCAAGCATCATGCTACTGCATTGTAACGCAGTTTCTTAACCACTGGACCACCAGGGATGACCCTCTACTATTCTTCTACAGATACAAAAGTATTTCAACATGAAAGGATTTTTTAAAAACTGAAAGAAAAAAAAATTTAGTCACAATCATTTGTTTGAGAAAGATGGAGTTCACCACTTACAGCCAAGGAGACCCAGAATGAACTGGGGCCTGGGAAAAGCCTCCGAGGACCACAGTTAAGACTGGTGGAATTCAGCTCAGTCAGGTGCTCATCTCCTAGAGGGCTTGAGAAGACTGTGCACCCGGAACAGGGAAGAAGTCCAAAACAATATTTAAAATTAAGTGATAGAAAATAAAATAAAGCTCTCAAACCATATGAATCTTTGCCCTTCAGGTCAACAGCAATCAAGGTCCAGAAGGACCTCTGCACAGGCTTCAGCCAACAACTGTGATGTCTCCATGATATGTGATGTGTCCACTGGACTCAATGTGGCCTGGTGAGGGCAGGAGAATAAGAGAAAACAAGAACCTTTTGTGGGAAGAAGTGAATGGACAGAAGCAGGTATACTCACAACACAGACAGTGACAGACTTACAGAGTACGTTCAGAGCTATACAGGAACCGGTCTACTGCAGAAGAGCAGGAAAAAGCTGGAGACAGAGGAGCAGCCACTTTTTGTTGAAACAGAAAACAGCCACAGAAGTTGGGGGGGAAGAAAAGAAACGCAGAGGTTAGTGTACAGGTGATCTTAGCCCAACTGAACATTCTACTAGAATCAAAGTGCCTTTAGGGGAGGGTAAGAAAGGGAGCATAATTATTGCACAACATGGTTATACCACGCTGTACCTCTGAAAAGCACTTTAATAGCTAGAATTTCATTTGAGTCACAGAAATGCTTAGAAGGTTTACACTGTAGGTTGCTATCTTAATTAACCAAGTCAGAAAACAGGCGCCGGGAGGAAAGTTACTTGTCTGAGGGCATCTGTGAGTTAGCATCTGAGGCAGAACCAAGGCCCAGTACCCAAAACTACCTGTGATGGTATTATGGTGCTGCTATGTACAGAAAGCCACCCTCTTTCCTTCCCCTTCCTCTTCCTCATCACTAGCCAGGCCTCGTCTTGTATTCCATACATGAATCATCCCATGTAATATTCCCATATACAACATCCCCATATATAATGTTGCACATAATATTCAAGCCAACCTTGTGAAGTAGACACTATTAACTCTCATTTCCTAATGTGGAACCTGAGGCTTGAAAGCAGGATTGAATGTGACCAAAATAATCTGGTTAGTAAGAGGGATGAGGGGTGCAGTTCTATGATCTTTGAAAACAGTTCAAGGAGAAAGACTTAACCAAGAGAAGACTGAGGAAACACTGGAAGTCATGTTGATTGTTGCATAATGTTAAGTAAAGTAAAATGGTTTTATGGGGAAAAAAAAGAGGGAAAACCCTGATCTGACCTCAAGGCCCTCTGACAGAACCACACAAATTTAAAGTGAGCATCTTGATCACAGAGCCTCCCTTCTAAAGGCTCAGTTCAGTTCAGTTCAATTCAGTCGCTCAGTCGTGTCGGACTCTTTGCGACCCCATGAACTGCAGCACACCAGGCCTCCCTGTCCATCACCAACTCCCGGAGTTCACTCAGACTCACGTCCATCGAGTCAGTGATGCCATCCAGCCATCTCATCCTCTGTTGTCCCCTTCTCCTCCTACCCCCAATATCTCCCAGCATCAAAGTCTTTTCCAATGAGTCAACTCTTCTCATGAGGTGGCCAAAGTACTGGAGTTTCAGCTTTAGCATCATTCCTTCCTAAGAAATCCCAGGGTTGATCTCCTTCAGAATGGACTGGTTGGATCTCCTTGCAGTCCAGGACATTTCTCATGATGTACTCTGCATATAAGTTAAATAAGCAGGGTGACAATATACAGCCTTGATGTACTCCTTTTCCTATTTGGAACCAGTCTATTGTTCCATGTCCAGTTCTAACTGTTGCTTCCTGCCCTCATATAGATTTCTCAAGAGGCAGGTCAGATGGTCTGGTATTCCCATGTCTTTCAGAATTTTCCACAGTTTATTGTGATCCACACAGTCAAAGGCTTTGGCATAGTCAATAAAGCAGAAATAGATGTTTTTCTGGAACTCTCCTGCTTTTTTAATGATCCAGCAGATGTTGGCAATTTGATCTCTGGTTCCTCTGCCTTTTCTAAGACCAGCTTGAACATCTGGAAGTTCACAGTTTACATACTCTTGAAGCCTGGCTTGGAGAATTTTGAGCATTACTTTACTAGCATGCGAGATGAGTGCAATTGTGCGGTAGTTTGAGCATTCTGAAGGCTAGAGCAACCTATTCCCCTTCCCCATCTGGCTAGCCCCCAGCAGATTCTGGATCAGGCAAGGAATGAAGCTCATCTTGAGCTCTGGGTCCCATTCCAAGAAAGACAAGCCATGCATGTCTCTTATATTTCCCAGAGCTACCCTAATCCCTGCATTAGGAAACCCCATCCAAATACTCCTTCATACCTTCAGGGCCCCAGGTTCTAAAAGGCTCTCCTAGCTTTGCCCACCTTTTCCCTCAACAGGACATCAAATTTCACTTTTTCATGAGGCAAGAGACCAGTAGAAAGCTGGGATCCTGGAGTCAGAATTGTTAAGGGCAAGCTGATTAAAACAATTCCTTTTGATTCCCAACCCAGGGATCAAACCCAGGTCTCCCGCATTATAGGCAAATTCTTTACCAGCTGAGCCACAAGGGGAGCCCAAGAATATTGGAGTGGGTAGCCTAATCCTTCTCCAGCGGATCTTCCTGACCCAGAAATTGCACCAGGGTCTCCTGCATTGCAGGCAGATTTCTTTACCAACTGAGGTATCAGGGAAGCCCAAAATAATTCATCATAAGAATGAAAAAGCACAGACCATACCCTCTTTGCCCTTCTTCCCTCCTCTTTAGCTAACTTCCTATGGTATGTCCGTGCTGAGGAATCTTTGAGAATGTAGTTGGGTAGGGCCACTTCCTCCTTGAAGCCGTCTCTGGCCATCTCAACATGATATTCCCTTTCCCTCTTTTAAACAAACATAGCCCTTTCTGCCTCTATAATTTACTTGACAATATAAACTGCCTTTTTGATAGCCCTTACTGTGTCTTGTTAAATACAATTGTACATAGACTTGATAGCGTGCTTCTAGATAAATTACAATCCTCCTGTGGGAAGGAACTATGCCTTATTCATCTAGTGGTTTTTACTTCACTGACCATTAGCCAAACAATGGTGGTTGAGAGTCAAATGTTCAGAATTCTAATCACAACTTCATTACTTAGAAGCCTCACAACCTCAGACCTCACTATACCACAGTTTCCTCATCTGCCATCGAGATAAAAAGAGCATCTCCCTCAGCTAGCTATGGTGAGACATGATCGTATTGCTCATCGTGCCTGGCATGGCGCTCATGAACTATTAGCCAGTATTGTGCTGCTGCTGCTAAGTCACTTCAGTCATGTCCACCTCTCTGCAACCCCAGAGACGGCAGCCCACCAGGCTCCTCTGTCCCTGGGATTCTCCTCTGTCCCTGGGATTCTCCAGGCAAGAGTACTGGAGTGGGTTGCCATTTCTTTCTCCAGTATTGTGCTAGTCAAACATTAACTACAAGATTTCACAGTGACATGGACCCACATCTTTTTTCTTCCTTCAGTTGGTTCTCTCTAGCCCTTCATTAGCCTGATGACATGCTTTTAACATCCTTCACAATCAAGGCTCTCCTAAGGGTTACCATAACACGTACTATGTCTATTCTATGAAAAGTTTCAATTTCAATAACTCATATATGGTAAGAAAATTTAAGAAATAATCTCAGAAACTTTCAGTGAGCTATAAACCATCAGCTGGAGATTTAAATATCCGAGTGTCTGTTTGTATGATATGCTTTCCTGGAAATCAGACAATTAGTTCTTGGCTACTCAAACACTAGGAGCCAGGATGTTTCAGAGTGCAAGAGGAACTGAGATACCCCATGGCTCTGAGCTTCCACAGTTCAATAGTTTCCACTATTTGTGTGGGGCTGAGATTACACATAGGATAATACAAACTACTATAAATAACTAATACTACAAATATATGTTAGACCTTAATAATTAATTAAAAATTTCATTACTCTTACATTACTCTTACTCCTTTTAATTACTGTAATTACTCTTACATCCTTTTAAATGTGAGTAACAATATTGTTTTTCTTGGATATAACCCTTAACGAGTTTAATGAGCAAATTTTGGGAGTGCAATGTATAGGTAAGTTATAGACATATCTGAAATAGTGAGCAATTCTAGGGGATAAAAACTTTCCTTATAAAAATCTCAGAAGATATAACCTTACAAACACTTTTTTTTGTGCTGCACTGTACTTAAATGTGGGGGATGAGATTAAAATTACACATTGCAGAAATGTTAAGATGAAATTTAAAATATTAATATAAAATTAAAATTTAGATTTTCATTAATTTTATAAAATGTTTTAAAGACCTTATTCCATGTCACTTGTCCATGTCAGCCTTGCCGAATAGTTTTCCTGTGACCTCTGGCTGTTTGAATTTTTACTGGCTGGAGTGTTTTGTTTTGTTTTGTTTTTAAATATAACAGAAGTATTTTTATTTTTATTTTTTTACTTTACAATATTGTATTGGTTTTGCCATACATTAACATGAATCCACCACGGGTGTACATGTGTTTCCATCCTGAATCCGTCCCTGGGATTACCCTCTGGGTCATCCCAGTGCACCAGCCCCAAGCATCTAGTATCATGCATTGAACCTGGACTGGTGATTCATTTCATATATGATATTATACATGTTTCAGTGCCATTCTCCCAAATCATCCCACCCTCACCCTCTCCCACAGAGTCCAAAAGACTGTTCTATACATCTGTGTCTCTTTTGCTGTCTCTCATACAGGGTTATTGTTACCATCTTTCTAAATTCCATATATATGTGTTAGTATACTGTATTGGTGTTTTTCTTTCTGGCTTACTTCATTCTGTATAATAGGCTCCAGTTTCATGCACCTCAATAGAACTGATTCAAATGTATTCTTTTTAATGGCTGAGTAATACTCCATTGTGTCTATGTACCACAGCTTTCTTATCCATTCATCTGCTGATGGACATCTAGGTTGCTTCCATGTCCTGGCTATTATAAACAGTGCTGCAGTGAACACTGGGGTACACGTGTCTCTTTCAGTTCTGGTTTCCTCAGTGTGTATGCCCAGCAAGTAAGAACCTTGGCTTTGCTGATTAGCTCAATTCCTGTTATGCCTGGAGGAATTCTTTGCTACTAGACAGGGTCTTACCCACCAATACTGAGTTAATACCTTAAAATCACTTGCCAGAAGCTCAGAGGAGAAGCCTGTATCGGCCCGAGGTAGGGACCCACAGCAGTATCCTCCCTGGGAAGGGAGGTCATATCATCCTCTTCCTCAGACTGAGGGCTCTATGTCTCCTGGACAACAGGACCAAGTCTCAAAGTTGTTTTTAAGCAAAGCTTAATGCCATAACCAAAGACAGCTTCCCCTAGCGTGGCAAATCCCTACAAGGTGTACTTTCATATATCCTGCCCTATACATCAGGGACAACAATGAAATTTCTTAAGGGTAATTTTCATTATTTTTGCAGTAACAGTATCAGGAAACACAACTTTACATACTGCCCAACAACAGTGTGTGTTTTTAATCTGCTGCTGCTGCTGCTGCTGCTAAGTCACTTCAGTCGTGTCCGACTCTGTGTGACCCCATAGACGGCAGCCCACCAGGCTCCCCCGTCCCTGGGATTCTCCAGGCAAGAACACTGGAGTGGGTTGTCATTTCCTTCTCCAATGCAAGAAAGTGAAAAGTGAAAGTGAAGTTGCTCAGTCGTGTCTGACCCTCAGCGACCCCATGGACTGCAGCCTTCCAGGCTCCTCCATCCATGGGATTTTCCAGGCAAGAGTACTGGAGTGGGGTGCCATTTCCTTCTCCTTAAAAACATCTGACCTGAAGTTGTTCTAAGCTAAAGCTGATTGGAAATGACTGGGACTCCTTCCATGAGCTAACTTTGAAATATCACCTATTTTTATAGTCATTAATTCACTCTGAGGCTGCACTACTAATGATCTTAACAACTTGCTGTAACATCACTCTGAGAGTACACTTTGCTCAAATCAAGTTTAGCCAAAACCAAATAAAGTATAGTTCTGATCTGACTACATCAGCCCTGCTGTCAAAAATGTCCTGGCTCCTTACCTCACTCTTCCCTATGCTAGGGACCTCTGCTTGTCCCTAGTGGGAGGCTAAGTTCTGGCACATTCTGAAGCCACCTCTGCCCTGGATAGGAACTATTAGATGGGATCTGGTTGCTGTTGATGAATTTCACTCTCTGTAGCCTTAACAATGAGGTCCTGCAGGGGGGTTGTGTTTGTTTGGTCAGGGCTTTTTCCATTAGGTTTGGTCATCAGCAGTTGGCTGGTTACAAATGCAGCCCTAAGACTGAATGGCTGGAATCCAATTATCCCAGCTTCCTGTCTGCTGAGCCCTGCCAGGGAAGAACACAGTCATGTTTGCCTGCCTTGTCAGGCTCCCAACACTCAAAGTATATAATTTGGAGAAAACTAATAAACAACAGATCCTCAGATGTTTTGATGGAGAGGCAACATGGTGAGGAAAGAGGATGCACTGGTCCAGAACACAAAATCTAACGCGATTCCATATTTTGCCTCTTTCTGGCTCAGTGTCTCTCCTTTCATTTCTTTGCGCTTTCATTTCTCATTTATTAGAGGGAGATCACAGCACCAACCACTGGGCTGTTGGGAGATTTTAATGAGATGTTGTATGTGAAAGAGCTTTGAAAACTATAATACTGCTGCTGCTGATGATGATAATAACAAAGTTAGCTGACATTTACTGAAAGCCTATCATGAAAGGGCATCCTCAGTTCAGTTCAGTTCAGTCGCTCAGTCATGTCCGACGTTTTGTGACCCCATGGACTGCACCATGCCAGGCCTCCTTGTCCATAACCAACTTCCAGAGTTTACTCAAACTCACGTCCACTGAGTTGGTGATGTCATCCAACCATCTCATCCTCTGTTGTCCCCTTCTTCTCCTGCCCTCAATCTTTCCCAGCATCGGGGTCTTTTCAAATGACTCAGCTCTTTGCATCAGGTGGCCAAAGTATTGGAGTTTCAGCTTTAGCATCAGTCCTTCAATGAATATTCAGGACTGATTTCCTTTAGGATCAGTCTATCAGTTCAGTTCAGTTCAGTCATTCAGTCGTGTCTGACACTTTGCAACCCCATGAATTGCAGCACGCCAGGCCTCCCTATCCATCACCAACTCCCGGAGTTCACTCAAACTCACGTCCATCAAGTCGGTGATGCCATGACTATGGTTTCTCCAGTGGTCATGTATGGATGTGAGAGTTGGACTGTGAAGAAGGCTGAGCACCAAAGAATTGATGCTTTTGAACTGTGGTGTTGGAGAAGACTCTTGAGAGTCCCTTGGGCTGCAAGGAGATCCAACCAGTCCATTTGAAAGGAGATCAGTCCTGGGTGTTCTTTGGAAGGAATGATGTTAAAGCTGAAACTCCAGTACTTTGGCCACCTCATGTGAAGAGTTGACTCACTGGAAAGGGCACCCTAGAGGGTATTTAATAGACAACATTTCATTTAATACCTACAAAAATCTTTTGAAAAATTGATGATGGTGGTAATAGTGATATTAATAATAATAGCTAACATTTCTTAAGTGTTTACCATATACTGGCCTCCAGTGTCAGCATTTTATACATGTTACATCATGTGAAATAGGTACTTATTATCATCTCTAATTGACACATGTATAGTCAAAGTTATGGTTTTTCCAGTAGTCATGTATGAATGTGTGAGTTGGACCATAAAGAAGGCTGAGTGCCAAAGAATTGATGCTTTTGAACTGTGGTGTTGGAGAAGATTCTTGAGAGTTCCTTGGACTACAAGAACAAACCAGTCAATCCTAAAGGAAATCAGTCCTGTATATTCATTGGAAAGCCTAATGCTGAAGATGAGACTCCAAAACTTTGGCCACCTGATGCGACGACCCAATTCATTAGAAAAGACCCTGAAGCTGGGAAAGACTGAGGGCAGGAGAAGAAGGGGATGACAGAGGATGAGATGATTGGATGGCATCACTGACTCAATGAACATGAGTTTGAGCAAGCTCCAGGAGTTAGTGATGGACAGGGAGGCCTGGCATGCTGCAGTCCATCGGGTCACAAAGAGTTGGACACAACTCATTGTGATGTATCTCTAGGTGGTAATGTTATGTGTGATTATCTCATTTTGTGGGGCTTCCCCTGTGGTGCTAGTGGTAAAGATTGAAGGTGGGAGGAGAAGGGTTTGACAGAGGATGAAATGGTTGGATGGCATCACCGACTCAATGGACACGAGTTTGAGCAAGCTCTCAGAGATGGTGAAGGATAGGGAAGCCTGGCGTGCTGCAGTCCATGGGGCCACCAAGAGTTGGACACGACTGAGCGACTGAAAAACAACAAACTGACACATATGAGAAAAACTGGATATGTCAGTTGGGTGATCTGCTCAAGATTAAGCTGGTGGAAAGAGGCCACAAGGATCTAAACATAGGCATTCTGATTCAACAGGAGTTGGCAAGCTTTTTCTATAAAAGGCTTGATGTAAGAATTTTAGGTTTGGGGACCACATGACATTTCTGTTGCATATTCTTCTTTTTTGTTTTTTTTTTCTGAGAGGGAACTCTGTTTAGTTCTTATGTTGAGTTTTCACACCCCTTTACAAATGTAAAATCATTCTTATCTTAAGGGTTACACAGAAAAAGGTCAATGGCTGGACATGGCCCACCATAACTTGATGACCTTTGCTCTAGAGATAATTTCAATTTTACAGATAAGGAAACTAATGCTCAAAATACTCAAGTACTTAAGACATTGAAATCAGGATTCTAATTTAGTTTTATTGGCTTTCATAAAGTGTGTTAACCCACATTCTATTGCTTTCACATATGCTGTTAAAATGTAAAATATTATTGCTGAGTTAGGGACACTATACTCATCCCAGTCAATTTCCAAAGAGAACAAGCTTTTCTTTATTTGAACAAATTCCCTGTATCTTACCTTGGGGACAAGATAACAGTCTGAGGTTTAGCAGACTCAATGTTGTGTACAATGCCTGACACATAGTAGGCATGCCATAAATCTCTATTGAGTGAAAGATTTCTGATTAGATTCAGCAACTAACCAAGATCTCAACCATTTGCTCAAATTCTCTAGACCTTGTGTTTGAGTCTGTAAATGAAGGCAATGACATATTCTTTGGTCTAGCTCATAGGAAATCTATAACAATTTATGGGATCATTTCCATAGAACTATTTGGGAGAAAGATATTATGTAAAGAAATAAGATCTTCACAATGAATTGCTCTATTGACAACAATGGCACTTGGAGACTCTATTTATGACTTTGAATACATACATCACTAGCCAGAAACAGAACAATAAGGAGGACTCTGTGACTTCATCAAGTTAATACTGTCGTATCCACCAATACAGTCTTATAGCAAAGCGGGAATTTTTATTTTAACCTTGGGTTTTTACTTCAGGGAACAAGTGAACTTCTTGGAAATGTATTCAAATTTCTTTCCAGATTTCTAAGGGAAAGGCTATAGATTTTATCAGACTCTCAAAAGAGTTTTATTATACCCTAACTGTTAGAACTACAATAAAATTGATGCAGTGTGGTTTCCACCTGATGAGGAAAAGGGAAAGATAAAACCTGCCAGTGCATAGTGATCGGTGCTAGGTTTTCCAGATGTCCCGGACGGGATGCTGCTTTGTTATACTCTCAAAATACCCACTTAGGATGCTACAGCAGCTCCCCATTTCCCTACTAGCACAGGTGTCTGGGTCTGGAATCCATCCAGAAGATTAATCAACCATTCATGCTGGGTGAGTGACCAACACTCAAGGAAACCAGCAGGGTAAAAACAGCTACCAAACGCAGCAACAGGGTCTCTTCAATTTTTACCTTTGCCCCAGAGATCAGGGCCACAGAGGGTGTCATAACAAGCCTGAAGCTCTTTTTTTCTCCCCATTACTAGAACTTAGCTAGCACTTAGTACTGGATTAGTAATAATAATACTACTTTGCATTTGTTGTCCATTCCTATATATTTTAGATAGAATATTGTGTCTTAATTAACCTCACCAAACATCACTTTTTGCCTAGCTTTCTAGTTTTTGTAACTATATCTTTCCCTGACTACTAATATTATAGCCATTAAAGGCCCATGCCAAAAAAAAAAAAATTTTTTTTTGATTTATTTCTCTCTCTTCCAGCAGCAAAAAAACCTTTGCCAAGAGAATAAATAAAGTTTGGTATCTGTGAGGTGGGCTATGGAGTTTGTTTCATGAGAAATTTGGGACCCAGAAGGGAAGTGGCTTGCCAGAAGTCACCCAGCTGGTGACTCACAGTGGGATCAGAATTCATGCCTTTTTTTTTTTTTTTTTTTCATATATGCTATCACAAGTGAAACCATCAGTTACAAAGGAAGGCTTAAATAGAAAATAAATGTCAGGAAATTAGAAAATAAACAGAGACTGCTCCCCACTGAGAGGGCTTCTATTAGATGAGACAGAATTCTGGAATGACTTTGGCATTTTACTTTTATAACTCAATGTTTCCGGAAGGCTCTGCATTGAGACGAGGAGATGCACTAATAAGAGTAACCCTGATAAAACCACTCTTTCCTGGTTCCTTTCATTGACTCACATCCCCTTGACCAACTGCCCACTGTCTGGCCAGCTGGTTCGAAAGGTCCACTAGAAATGGTGCCTTGGCTCAGTCATCCAGGGGCTTTTCACTTGAAATTATGAATCCCTGGCTTGACTTCCCTTTCACAAAGCCTTAGTAATGGATGACTCACAGTCTTCTCCATGGCAAGTTCCTGAGGATGATAAAGAGAGATTGCTATAAGGCTTCAGAGAATGAATATAGGGTGTAGGGGGGCGGATTCTGTGTTCTGGCCAAGAATTTCATCATCAAGCAATGGCGTATGGGCCCCCATTTGGACCCGGTTGACAAGAAGACGATATCCTAATGATTACCATGCTAATTCAGGGGACCATGGCTGGAATGAAATGCTATAATCCTTCAATGACATTCAGTACTAAGAAAGACTCAATTGAAATTGAATTCTGTGATCTCAACCAAGTATTTTAAAAACACGGATAATGTCTGAGCTTTTATAGAAGGCTCTAGACCAATTTAAAAGGCTATCCATCCAGGCTACCAAGATAACCAGACATATTATAAAACATCTTCTAATTTTGGAAGGAGTGCTTCTTTAAAGTTTGATGACACTGTTTCTACACAGGCCAAAAAACAGTATGAACTCTGAACTCTTAGGACAGACAACTCTACCCTTGTATCCTGGCTTTGCTAATTATTACTTGTATAACCTAGGTTCAGAAACTTAGTCACCCTCAGCCTCATTTCAGTTATCCATAAAATGGACTATTATATAAAATGACAATGAAAATAATAACAAAATACCAATTATCTGCCTGGTGGTATTGTAATTGCTATCATATACAAATTTAATTTAAATTATATAACCTCATAAGTCAGGCAGCATTAACACTTCTATTTTACTGATGAAGAAACTGAGACTCAGAGAAGTTGATTAACTTGCCCAAGGCAACTTAGCTGGCAACTTGAGAAGGATTCAACATAGTCAATGCTATTTTTGAGAATTAAATGCTATCATACATGTAAAGGCTCAAAGTAGTATTGACATATCTTAGGTGCTCAATAAAGTTGTGTCCTTTTACCATCCTAAAAGGTAAAGTGCAGCTACTGCTTAGGAAACTCATGAACTGGAGAAAATGAAGAGACATTTTAGGCTTTCCATAATAAGACACTGAATCAACTAAACTCTGTTTCTTGCCTACACACATCATATAAATCTCCTCTGATTCTGTAACCAAATATCTTACCATCTCCAGCTTCTCCTGAATAGTGTTCACAGCCTGCCCTTTTCTGGATTAGACACCTGACATAGAAATAACCACTGCTTGCCACTTTCACCACTTCCCCACCCCTGGTTTCTCAATTTCCTTTCCATATGTCTCTACACACAGCTTCAGAATTTCAAATGTCATAGAATCAGAGTACTAATAGTAACAGGTACACTTCAGTGAGTGTGTATGCCAGGGACTATGTTCCACTGTTTATGAGCTTTAACCCACTGAATCTCACAACAACACTCTACAGGATGGGCTATGGTTATCCCTCCACTAAGAAGAAACAGTGACGTCAAAGTGACGCACAGTCAGTAACTGGAAAAGCCTGAATCTAAACCCATGTCTATCTAATGACAAAGCCCAAGCTTTTAACCATGAAATGCTTCTCAATTTATATTTGCAAAACTGAAGGCAGAGAGAGGCAGGGACATGTGGAGAGTCATACAGTAAGTTAGATGCTGGGGGAAAAGGACACATTTCCTGACATCTCTTGAGCATGCTGTATCATACCCTAGCCTGGGCAACTCCTACATCCTTGGCCTGGACCATCCAACATTCACTCCATTCTCTGTGCTGTGTCAGTAAATGCCATTACAGGTAAAACAGTAGCCAATACACTCTAGGATTATACAATGTCAAGTAACTCACACTTCAGTCTGATTCACCACCATGTTCTATAAATACAAAACTCTATTTAAGCTCAAGTTCTTTTTCGACAGGCAGACATGAACCAAAAAAGGGGGGAAAGCTTGCCATAAACCATGGAAATAGTGGTATTTTAAAACTCTAATCTTTTGCTACTTGCAAGAAATATGATAAAATCTTGATTTTATTCAAAATGGTCACAGGAAAATTTTCTTATCAGAAAGCTGCAGGTACTGCAGGGGATGGAGAATTAAACAGCAGAGGAGCAGTGAGATTTGAGGGTTGAAAGAGCTAAGCAGCATGTGCAGTGCAGAAGCTATAAACAAAACCAAGTTCTTCCAAATAAGTAAATTCAATGAATTTTTTGAAAAGCTTCAGTGCATAAAAACCTGTGTTGGGCACAAGAAAAAGGCAAAAAAATGATGATTGATAAGAATTGGCTCTTGTCCTCAAGGAGCTCAAAATCTGGGCTCTGGAAGGGAAGCTCAGAATAGGAATCATTAATGAACCATGAGGGCTTCCCTGGTGGCTCAGATGGTAAAGAGTCTGCCTGCAATGTAGGAGACCCAGGTTTGATCCCTGGGTTTGGAAGATCCCCTGGAGAAGGAAATGGCAACCCACTGCAGTATTCTTGCCTGGGAAATCCCATGGACAGAGGAGCCTGGTGGGCTATATTGTCCATGGGTTCAGAAAGAGTAGGACACAACTGAGCAACTAACAATACAAACCACACTGAAAAGCACAGGAAAAAGTTATAGGAGAGCAAATAAAGTGCTTCAGGGACTGAAATAGATTAAAAAACCTCACACTGTCTTGGAGGCTGGAAGAGACTTCAAGTAGAAGGTGGTATTTGAGACAGACCATATAGGAGATGCTAGGAGATGTATGCCCAAGGGAAAGAATAGAAGAATCAATAAACTGAGGATGAAAATGTGAAGAGCATGTAAGGGGAACACGGAGCAGATGGTTTGCTTTGTAACGATGTATAAAGAGAAATATCTGGAGGCAAAACTCTGGTAGACTTAGAAAATTATGGGCAGCCCAGATTTGGTTAACAACGAGGAGTCCTTCGGGCTTCCCTTTTGGCTTAGCTGGTAAAGAATCTGTCTGCAACGTGGGAGACCTGGGTTCGATCCCTGGGTCAGGAAGATCCCCTGGAGAAGGGAAAGGCTACGCACTCCAGTATTTTGCCCTAGGGAATTCCATGGACAATCCATTGGAGGAGTCCTTTGGAGGTTTTGATCTGAGAGACGGCATGCTCAAAGTTGTGTTTATAGCCTAACTCCCCAGTCCAGAAGGTGATAGCATCAGTTGTAGAAGGATGATGTCAAGTAGAATGGAGATTTTTAAAAATGCGTGAGAAAAAAATTTACTGATTACATAACCAGATTCAATTTCCTTTTATTTCTAATGAAATGAACAGTTTTATAGGAAATCACTTTCTGGTTAGATAATAATTGGCTTTTTTACTTCCAAGAGACCTAAGAGAAGCAGAAGATATTAAGAAGAGGTGGCAAGAATACACAGAAGAACTGTACAAAAAAGAGCTTCATGACCCAGATAGTCACGATGGTGTGATCACTCACCTAGAGCCAGACATTCTGGAATGTGAAGTCAAGTGGGCCTTAGAAAGCATCACTACGAACAAAGCTAGTGGAGGTGATGGAATTCCAGTTGAGCTATTTCAAATCCTGAAGGATGATGCTGTGAAAGTGCTGCACTCAATCTGCCAGCAAATTTGGAAAACAGCAGTTTTCATTCCAATCCCAAAGAAAGGCAATGCCAAAGAATGCTCAAACTACCACACAATTGCACTAATCTCACACACTAGTAAAGTAATGCTCAAAATTCTCCAAGCCAGGCTTCAGCAATACATGAATCGTGAACTTCCAGATGTTCAAGCTGGTTTTAGAAAGGCAGAGGAACCAGAGATCAAATTGCCAACAACCACTGGATCATGGAAAAAGCAAGAGAGTTCCAGAAAAACCATCTATTTCTGCTTTATTGACTATGCCAAAGCCTTTGACTGTGTGGATCACAATAAACTGTGGAAAATTCTAAAAGACATAGGAATACCAGACCACCTGAAAAGAAAGCTGAGTGCCAAAGAATTGATGCTGTTGAACTGTGGTGTTGGAGAAGACTCTTGAGAGTCCCTTGGACTGCAAAGAGATCCAACCAGTCCATCCTAAAGGAGATCAGTCCTGAGTGTTCATTGGAAGGACTGATGCTGAAGCTGAACCTCCAATACTTTGGCCACCTCATGCAAAGAGCTGACTCATTGGAAAAGACTCTGATGCTGGGAGGGATTGAGGGCAGGAAGAGAGGGGATGACAGAGGATGAGATGGTTGGATGGCATCACCGACTCAATGGACATGAGTTTGGGTAAACTCTGGGAGTTGGTGATGGACAGGGAGGCCTGTTGTGCTGCGATTCATGGGGTCAGAAAGAGTTGGACACAACTTAGTGACTGAACTGAACTGAACTGAACTTCCAATTATGTGCTATCTGGGATTAGCATGGCTTCCCTGGTGGCTCAGATGGTAAAGAATCTTCTTGCAATGCGGGAGACCCAGGTTCAACCCCTGGGTCAGGAAGATTCCCTAGAGAAGAGATTCTTGCATGGAGAATCCCATGGCTAGAGGAGCCTGGCAGGCTACAGTCCATGGGGTTACAAAGAATCAGACATGACTGAGTAGTGCCTAACACTTTCGCTTTCACTGGAATTAGGATACATAAAATAAATGAAGAATCGTTATAAATGTAAGCAACACTTCATGGAGAAATAAGAGAGACAAAAGGAAAAACACAAGAAGAGAATTATCTGTGTTAAGGATGGTTCTTGTTGCTAAAGGGAACAGGTATCAGGTGGATCAAGTCCCCTCAGCTAGTGACACTGGGGAGAAAGGCTACACTTGGCAAGGCTTGGGTTCCATTTCCCCATTTCTGGCTCCAAATAATCTCTTTGTTCTTGGGGAAATTCCAGGTTAACTTCTATGTGACAGAAACATGATACCTACCTTGTAGAGTTTCAGTTAAAATACTTTCCATAAAGCCTGGCCCATAGTAACTAACTGATGAATGGTAACTAAAATGTCCTTATTATTGTCAATTTTTACTTACTTCTGTGATCCTATCTCCTATCACTTTCCCCACATTCACTCAGTGCCATGCACACTCACCAGGCTCATTATTGCTTCAGATTCTTTGCAGTTGCTGTTTCCTTTGCCTGACATAATATTCCCCCAGATTAACACATTCAGACTCCTCTTCAATATTCTTTTCCCAGGTCATAGGGGGCTGATCTCTTGAAGCTTTCTGAATACCTCAATGTCCACACCTCTGCTTCATCTCATCTTTTTTGTTTCGTTCTTCATAGCACTTGTGTGTATATAAACTTGTCTCATTCATGTTTTATATGTCTTCTTTCTTACTTCCTGGTTCCCAATGAAGGAATCTCATCAGTATTATTTTTTAGTGGATCTTTGACAACAGGCCCTAGCACATGAAGTGAAGTGAAGAGAAGAGAAGTCGCTCAGTTGTGTCTGACTCTTTGTGACCCCATGGACTGTAGTCCACCACATGGTAGATGTTTAAAATATGTTTCTCTGACTATTGACAGAAATAAACTATTTAACACACAGAAACTACCCAGAACGTGGCGACTATTAAATCAATGTTAGTTCCCACCCCCTTGCATGGGTCCAGAGAATGGCTGCTCCAAAGTGAAGAAAGACAAGATGAAAGGAAAACAAAAGACGGTAGGTTTGTCCAAGGTTAGGCTAGCCCAGGTTTTGAGGTCTAGTTCTCTGCCTTGACACAGCGGATGCTTCACAGGAGGTGAAGGCTCAGGTGGTCACTCTAGATGGATGTTTCAGGAGATGAGGCTTTTTTCTTTATGGAGGAAGAGGTTCTGTAAATAAGTGGACAAGTGTGATTCTGAGGAACATCATCAGGAAAAATGGCTTGCAGGAGTCTTACAAATGCTTTAGAAAAATAAAGGATGGAAAAGCCAAGCACCATCACAGACTTTCAGTGGAGAGTGCCTTTTCCAGCTGCTCAAGGTTTTTAGATGTCAAGAAATCTCCTTCCAGCAATGGATCATAATGAGTAGAGATGAGGGAACCCAGATATACCTGTTCTCCATCCTACTTCAACCTACTGCAGTGGAGTTCCAGGTAAATCTTGTGTATGAAGAAAGAGCTTTGATTTGAAGACCTAATTCTTTCCCACCCTCTGCATTTCATATGTGAGATGATGGTGGCCCCAAGGATTAAACAGAAGAACTGGGTGAGTACACTGCCCCTGACTGCTGATGGGGGTCTTTCCATCACCCCATTCTCAGAAGAGCTGGGACTTGAATTTCACCGATATGTATTCTGGGCCTCAGTTTCCAGGATCTCCAGAATCCTGAGTTGTTCATGACATGAAAAGAGGAGGCACATGATTAGCACCCTCAATTCAAGACCAGTGAATATACAGTACAACCGCCATGCTGACTTGAATGGCTCCTGTGGCGTATGCCCTGAGAGTGGCTGGGCTAAAGCCTTCCCTGTGCCCTTCCTGGGATGACCCATGTGAGAGAGATATGTCTTAGTACTTGAGGCTGACAAAGGTGACAGGAAGACAGGCAAAATCACATTATTTAGGAGTCCTGGGCTTGTGTCTTTACCTTGAAGAGAGCGTGATGCTGGAGACAGAAAATTCTCCAGCATCAAACACCCAAAGCTTCTGAGGGGTGAGTTGGGCTATGAGACAACAGAGAAGCTGCAGAGAACTGAGGCACAGGATTGACTTTGGCATTTTATTGTATACTCAAAATTCTCCTAATAGTTTTAAGACATTAGATTTCCCTCCATATATAGTTTCTATAACATGTAAAGAATGCACAAATATAAACATATGCATTTTATTAATGTTTATCAATAAATAGAATTTATCAATAAAGAAAACAAGGCTCCTGTTTTTCCTAGAACACATTCTTGGGAACTGCATAAAAAAGTGGATTGCATCATAAAGCCAAGGGTATAGAAACAAATTAGAATCAGGGGTCCTAGTACTTCAAAGCTTTAGCTTCAAATAAATCATATGTATAACTAACAATTCCATAAAACCAAAATATAATCATCATTAAAACTTGCAAGCCTTTGAAGATATATATTTAAATCCCATGTTCTGTATAATGGGCACACATGTACTTTATATGCTGATTACACAAGGGGACTTAGTTTGCTAGAAAATGCATCAGTGGCCCCACTTGTAATTCTGCTTTATTAAAAATGTAAACAAAATGAAGGTGCTATCTAGATAACACGAAGTGATAATTAACAATAATTTACATAGACTATCAGATTTTTAAAAATCTCAAATTATTTGCTTCAGTATCTCAATACACTCTTTATATAACTATTAGCTTATCATTCATGATCTAATTCATGTTGGAGGGTTATTTTCATATGTATATATATATATAGAGAGAGAGAGAGAGAATTAACAGGGTGGGGACAATTTCAATGACCCAAGTCTTTGTCTAAATAAATGTTTTCATGGCAAAACGGTATTTGAATTTATTCCATGTGACTCTGAAGTTACATGAAAAATTAGGCTCATTATCACAAAATTTAGACTGTAGTCCTCATCTCTCTCTATCTACCTCTTTACTTTGAGAACAACAAAACCCTTCAAATGAGAGTGTTTGTGATGTATAAATTTTCAGTGTTGGTGTGTTTTGGGTAACTTAGAATAATCAAATGCAAAGGGGGTAAATTTGGGCAAATGGACCCCCCAAAAGATGATCCCTTGGTATTGTTTTTCAGTATACAAAGCTCACTCTCTAAACTGGTCCACCTCTTGGTGAAGAAATTCTTAGACTTTGACTACCCAGGAGCACTCAAAGTAATGCAAAGTCATAGTAAACAAAATGGCATTTTATGATTTACAGAACATCATCACAAAAATTATCTAATTTCCCTCCACAACAGCTTCATGAAGTAGGCAGGAGAGATTGTTTCTGAGGCCGGAGAGGTCCAGTTACCAGTTCACGGTCACACAGTAAGTCACAGCAATTGATTCAGGGCCCGTGCAGCTACTCTTCTTTCTCATCTTTACTGCACGTTCATGGAAGTTGTGGACAATGTGGGATAGTGTGAGTCTCACTGCCAGGATCAGGGCCTTGCAGTTCAAGACTTTGCTGATCTCTCCTTTGTATTAGAGGAGGATCATCCTCCTAAAGGTGATTGCCTCCTAAGCTCCAGTCTTGTTAACGGCACAGGGACAGTGACTCAAAAAAGCACAGGCAGCTGGTCCATCCAGAGTCAATGTACAAGGCAGGACTTAGATAAACTTTCTTCATATATGATGAGAATAGGTCCCCAGATGAATCTGCTCCCACTGATCAGTGACAACCCTAGGCTACACCAGGAGCATTTCAGCATGGTGCATCTTTCTCAACAGCATTTGGGAGTTCCAAGTCACATTTCTCATTAGAGTCTTTTCCCATTCCCTAACAAGTGATTTTCTCCACACAAAAAATTGTAAGCCTTTGCAGAACTCAGAATTTTTCTTTTTTCTTTTTTCTTTTTTGGCATTTGGATTGTTTGACGGCAATCTTTTCTTTCTCATTCCAAAGTCTCTTCCAGGCTGGTGCGATTCCAGAAATAAAGTAAACATCAGTGGAAATGATATCTGACTTCTTAAACAGCAGGAACAAGGACAGTATGATGAAGCCCTGAGATGCTATCAAACCACAGCCAAGACCAAAGTGGCAACCTCACAGGGCTCTGGGACGTGGCAGTGTTTACTTCCCTGGGACCTTCACTCTGGGACAGGTGGCAAGAGCTGTGAACTTGGTTTTGAATGAAAGATATCCAGGTTTATCTGAAGGGCAAAGCTGGCAAAGTCAAAGGTCTAGAAGGCCCAGATGAGGCAGCTAGTTCCTTTGAAACAAAGTCAAAAGGCAGGCAGGTCACACCTTTTCGAGGTAGCTGATGGCTATAGCAGCATCCTGTTGTCATAGAAACAGAAAGGAATCTTAGCGATCCCCTGGTCCAAACTTCAGTTGATAGATGAAGAAAGTAAGGTACAGGGAAGGAAGGGCATGGGTCACAATCTCACATCATGTTAGGAGTGAAGCCAGGGCTGGAATCCAGGTCCTCTGGCTTCGAGTGAAGTGCTGTTTTTCCACCTTGAGCACTGCTTGGTCCTGCTCTTCCACCTGGGGAAACTGCAGTGAGTGACAAGTCTTGGCAGCATGAGCCTCCAACAGTTCTCTCCTTTGTGAGCAGCAAGGCCAGATTCAAGGGTTATAAATTGGTACCATGGACTTTGCCACAAGCTCATGGGAAAGATTCCAAAATCTTTCAATAAACACTATGATGCCCCTGGTCCTGCCCAAGGCTCTCAGGGAAATTATTTGTTCTAGGAAAGTGAGCATCTCAGAGCAGGAGGGCTTGAGGCCATGGCACTGGTCAGGAGCTGTCTGTCTTCTGCTCCCCTCCGAGGTTGCTGCAGAAATGGTTTTCCTCTGAAAGATGGTTGTCCTGTTTCTTCCATAGTGAATAAATGGAGCATGTCCTGAAGAGAAGGACTGACACAGACATAAGGAAGAGCAAGTAGAAGTCTGTGATGGACACGAGAGGATGCACAGTTGGACCCAGACTCTGGGTGGAAAGTGTATTAGTGTCTGGCACAGAGCAGGACAGAGATGAGCCAGTGAGCAGTCTGAACATGGCTGTGACAGACACGAACAAGCAAGAGATGCGTGCTTTTGGAACAGAACTCTGACCAAGGCAGGCGCAGGGAGGATGTGTTTTGGCAGTGCATGTGAGCAGGCACAGCAAAGAAGGACTATTTGGAAACGTCTATGATTGAGATAGGACACAGTGAGCGATCCTGTTTGGAACACAAGCAAGACAAACCAGGCATAGTAAGGGTATATATTGGGGACAACAGAGACTATGAGGCAAGGGTGACTATGAGGCCAGAAAGAGGGAGTGCTAGGAAATAAAAAGATCCCTTCAGGGGGGATCGGGGATCTCTGGAGAAGAACCTCCCAGTGAACAAGGGGCCCATCCTGTCCCCTGCCACCTGCTGGAATCCTGGAGAAAAAGCTCGATGGGCACAGGGTGCCTGCACCAACAGATGGGATGCTGGGTGAAGAGGACACCGGGTGCAGTCATGCACGGGCAGCAGCTTAGGACCTGCCCTCTCTCGGAGGGATGGCTGTCTTCAGGGTCACTGCCCCAGGGGCCTAAGTGTCACTGGGCTGTGCAGCCACCAGAGGAGAACTTGCTGGGGGGTGGGACTGACTCTCCCATTGGCCACCACATTCCACTGCATCCCTAGAGAGGGGAGAAGATTACAAAACCTCAGAGTTGGAATGGACAGATATTCTGGTGCAAGAACCCACCCACTGCAGGAAAGCCCCTTGTGCCATGCAGACAGGTGGTTGTTTAGCCCCTACTTAGGAATCTCCACTGACCCACCAGGCCATATTATTTTTGATCAGCTTTAGTTATTGGAAATAGCTTACTAATGTTTTGCCAAAATGAGCCTTCCTACAGCTTCTACCCAGTGGAACTACTATGCCCTCCAGGCCCACTCAAAATTCTTCTCTCTGCTAATTATATCCTCCAAGTTTTCTCTTCTCCAGGCTACACATTTCCATTTTCTTTAATAGTTCATTATATATTATGGTTTCCAGATGATTGCCCATAATGGTCACTGTCCTCTAAACACAATCCTTATTAAAATTATCTCTTATGGAATACAGAACTAGGAAAGAGCCCAAATCTACATAGTGAATCTGATTTATGTCACAAACTTTTCATCATCAATTTAGTTTACTTCTATGGATGTGATTAACATTAAGTTCATTTCCAACAATGATAATATTCTATTGGCTACATGTTCAGTTAAATTGCCAGGTTTTCTCTTTTTTTGATACAAATAGCTGTCAATTCCTGTGGTTCTTTACTACACTGGTGCAATTTTTATTTATGTGTATATTTATTTATTTACTCATTCACTTATTTTGCCAAAATATAAGACATTACATTTGTCTCAGTTTAATTTCATTTTATTGATTTGGTATCATTTTAGTCAATTGAGATCATTCTAAATCATAACAATTTCAACATTCAAGATAGGATTATTTAGCACTGACTCAAGTGAGACTTTAAGGCCTCTATAAGCACATAAGAAGATCAGATATTTGGAACAGGGGGACACATGTACACCTGTGGCTGATTCATTTCAATGTATGGCAAAATCCACCACAATATTTTAAAGTAATTAGCCTCCAATTATAATAAATAAATTCATCTTTAAAAACATGAAAAAAGAAGATCAGATAACTATTGCTACCTAGATCTTTCAGTTTAGTATCATTTGCCTTTTCAGTCAAGAGAAAAAAACTATTGATCAAACAGGGATAAGCCAGAACCTGTGGTACCCAACACAGACTAGCCTTCCAGCAAATGGGTAATCATCAGGGTGCCTGAGAATGGACCCTCCCATGGAAGGCTTTGTGCAATACCTTGCTGAAATGTCTCTGTCAAGCAGTAAGTCTGTCCTAATAGATAATGAAATGAGTTGACATGATTTTTTTTTTAATGAAACTACACTGACTCTTGCATATATACCATTTGTGTAATAACTGTTTTCAATTTTTGGTAAGGTCTATTTCAAGTTGTGAGGCTACAGTTTCCGGAGTCTACTTTATTCTTTCTTTAAGAACTAGGGCAATATTTACTGATCTCCAGGCTGCTATAAAACCCTGAGTCCACAAAAGAGCACCAGTCAGAGGTCTCATCAACCAGTTCCTTTAATCCTCTGAGAAATATTAATAATACATCTTGGCTCAGAGACAGTTAAAAGCTTTCCATAAATCTCAGGCAGCAACTTTCTCCCTGTGATGTTCTCTTCTTTCCAGCTGGAAGACTATTCTTACTGAAGCAGAATATGTAAGATTTCTTCCCTAAATAATGAGAGCTAACTATTTTTGGGTTTTCTACTTGCTCCGAACATAGTTATTGATTCATCCTTAGTTATATTTTCCTTCGTTCAGATTTTCCACATGCCATTTTCAAGCATGAACTCCCTAGAAAAACTCAAAATGCAACCTCACGTCTTTACATACCCCTTGTATTTTCCTCTGTTTTTATTCACTGAACATATCTATTAAAAGAATGGCTGAATAGAAAGGAAGAAAGAAAAGAAGGAGAGAAGGAAAGAAGAAAGAGAGAAAGGAAGGAGGGGAGGGAGGAGAAAGAGGAGAAAGAAGGGTTTCTCATTTCTTACTGTCCAAATTCCCTTTGTATCATACTTTTTATTATCATTAGCAACAATAAAAACAATCACTCATTAGGGTAGCACCTGGGTGGGGGCCTGGGCTAAGTGTGTTACATGCATTAATTAGTATAGTTTAAACTCATTTAACAGACAAGGAAACTGAGTTTCAGAGTTAAATAATTTGCCCAAATTTATTCAGTTAATAAGTAAATTAGACCTTAAAAATTCTGGTCAGTTTTGATTCCAAAATCTGGGCCCTGAATTGTCCTGATACACTGTCACTCATCATCTTAAGAACCATTACTGCTAAGTTCAGTATTCAGGTTCTGTGTCTCCAGCATTTCCATGTCCCATTATGATGGACTCTAGGGTAAAGGAATATGCACATGGTGTATATTACATCTGCTCCTCCTATGGGAAGCCTACAGTGTGATGTGTCTTCTTCTGTTACTGAAATACAGTGTGACTGGGACACTAACATGGAACTCTTTCCTCTTGCCCACTAAAGGAGCATCTTTGCCAAGAGGTGCACATATTTTCTGTGATGCAGACCAGGGAGACTAGGTGGAAAAGGGAAAAGAAACTGTGAAGTCAGGATAGCAAAGAGAGTAGAGGAAGGGGTTAAGTGAGTATGCAAAACAAAGAACAAGCAGAGGGGATGGAAGACAGAACAGGAAGACCTGGGATAAACAGAACCACTGAGGTGGGTGTGTGGAAGGCTCCAGAGCAGTTGCAGAGCTTGGGAGGAGGTTCTTTGAGAAGTATCTCCAAGAGGTTACACTGGTTCTCTCATACAATCCTTCCAGATAGTCAATTAATGATCGAGACTTCTGCAGAATTGCTATTGGATGCTTGGTACCACTCCTTTTTATCCAGACAATATCAGTATAGCTCTTGTCAAGGAGAGAAAAAAGGAAACTATCCCAGCCTCCTAACTCCATGGAGAACTCACAACTGACTCCCGCTCAGCAGAAAAGGAGACCTGAGAATAACGATGGGGTGATCTTGCATCCTGGTTGGCCTGTGTCAGTCTCAGTTGACACTATTGTATGAATTACAGGTAATAGTTTAAGGTCTTCTCCTTTTAAGGTCTTCATTCAAGATACAGAATCATGGTGCAGTGTGCTGTGCCCCAAGAGATATCGTTCCCACATCTCTCTATAAAGTTTTCCAAGCAAGAATACTGAGGTGGGTTGTCACTTCCTACTCCAGGGGATCTTCCCAGTCCAGGGATTGAACCCAGATCTCCTGCATTGGCAGGTGAATTCTTTACCACTGAGCCACTGGGAAGCCTCATACAATGGGAACATGACTTTAACATTCCGTGAGTGCTTTTTGCTTTCAACTGCAAGGCCACCCTATTAACTAAGCAATGCAAACAGTAAACCAGGAGACAGGAACCTGGATTCTGATGTCTTTTTAGCCTTCAGTCATGGCATGCCTCTGATGACTGAGTCCCTTTCCTGTACCTCACTTTCCTCACGTGTTAAACCAGGAGGGTAATCTATGAGATCCTTTGCAGCTTTGACATTCTGGTTCTATGAGTAGCAGAGATGGTGGGTGACAGATACAGACCTTCTGACTGGGCACCAGCTGTGTGTGGGACTGTTCTCCAAAGCTGTGGGTATTTGAATTTGGCTTTTAATATTCTATTGTTAGTATCTGATACTTTATATTCTATGTGGAGGGAGGAGGTTTCTCTGGAAACACAGGAAGATAATTTTGGGATTTGTATTAAAGAATCTGAAATACCTCAATTTTTGAATCTGTGAAGTCACACTACAAAGCTGTTAAATGTATCTGGCTAAGATAGGATAGGGAGGGGCGGAGATGCCACAACTTAAAATGCAGCGAGATCACAACTGTCTTTCCTCAAACATATGCTTGATCAGAAACATTGGCAGAGCCACTCAAAACCCCTGGTGCAAAACACCATTAAAAAAGAATCTTTGATATTTTAACAGAAGAGTTTTTAGAATGCAATTTCTTGTTTTAATAGTTTTACTAACATCTTCTATAATTCATGAAACATTCTTATATCATTATATCGTTCCACATATAACCTTCAACGTAACTCTATAAGGAAGGCAGGTAGGTACAATGTAGGGGCATGGATTGACTGATAGGTAATAGTGGATCTAGTGCTATAAATCAGGTGGCCTGCCTCCCAAATCAGGAATTCTGTCCACTGGGAAACATGGAAATCACTGTACGGTGGGAAGAGTTTTGTGATGAAGTTTAATATGAACGGTTGATGAGACAGTGTTAAAATTACATTTGTTCCAGAAGAAGAGGGAGAAGGAGGAAAAGAAGGAAAAAGAGGAAAAGAGGAGAAAGATCACTAAGTCATCTTTCACAAAATTGTTCAGAGACTACATGCATCAGAGTCATCTTGAATACCCATAACAAATCCAGATTCTTAGGACCCACACACCAAACCTCTAACGACAGTGTGGGAGTAGGGAAAGGGCAGAGGTGAGGAGGGGAGAGCAGAAATCTGCATTTTCAAATGGTGCTTTCATATTATTCTTGGGCACATGGAAGTATGATTCCCCGAGGAGGTGAATGTCCAATTATTCTACTCACACCTGAAGCAGAGTTTAGCAACAGAAACATAGGGAAGAGAAAGGACATGTGAATAGGAAGAACTAGAGTTTGAGGCATTCAGTGATTCTTTACAAAGGATCAGAAAGAAAGCATTGAATTGCATGCAAACAGTTCATTTTAGCTGGGTGGATAAGTGGTATTTGTTAGCTTTTATGACATTGATGATGAAATGAGGAAAGATTTGGTGATGAATCATAAAAATGAGATAGCAAAAAATGTAAATGCACAAGAAATGAGTTGCACAAAACAATATTTTTTAAGGTGTTTTTTATGTGATGAAAAAAAATAATGACTGGGTACAACTAACTGATAAAAACTAATAGAATTGTTTATAATCAGTGAGCATATAAACTTGTAATGAGTTATTAGTAAGTTCAATGGCTCAGAAGGTGACAGTCTAGGCCAATGTCTTCATTTGTCTTTAGAGCACTATCAACCAGAACAGAATATTGACGCTGGAAGATCCAGTATTTCCCAAATATGCAGTGCTTTCCACAGATGATATACCAAAGAAAGAGGCATAGCATTAAACAACCTGAATGCAGTAAGGAGATTCAATACTTCTTTCACTCATTCTGCTCATTTTAAAGAGAAATACTCAGTTTGGCCCCATTCTGGCTTTAATAAGTCTCTAGTACCTAATAAAACAGAGAGTAGGCCTTTGCTCAGAGATTTTGGCAAGCAATATTATTAAATTTTAATACTAATAAAAATTTATGCAAATAACAATAATTTGTTTTGTTTCCATTGTATTTGTTTTTTAAATCATCTTCTGTACGTGATTTCGCATTTAAGGTCATGATAGAGTTTCCAATTTCCAGAGATCAAATTGCCAACATGCACTGGATCATCAAAAAAGCAAGAGAGTTCTAGAAAAAACATCTATTTCTGCTTTATTGACTATGCCAAAGCCTTTGACTGTGTGGATCACAATAAACTGTGGAAAATTTTGAAAGAGATGGGAATGCCAGACCACCTGACCTGCCTCTTGAGAAACCTGTATGCAGGTCAGGAAGCAACAGTTCAAACTGGACATGGAACAACAGACTGGTTCCAAATAAGAAAAGGAGTACATCAAGGCTGTATACTGTCACCCTGCTTATTTAACTTATATGAGTGTACATCATGAGAAACTCTGGGCTGGAAGAAGCACAAGCTGGAATCAAGATTGCTGGGAGAAATATCAATAACCTCAGATATGCAGATGATACCACCCTTATGGCAGAAAGTGAAGAGGAACTAAAGAGCCTCTTGATGAACGTGAAAGAAGAGAGTCAAAAAGTTGGCTTAAAGCTCAACATTCAGAAAACTAAGATCATGGCATCTGGTCCTATAACTTCATGGCAAATAGACGGGGAAACAGTTGAAACAGTGGCTGACTTTATTTATTTGGGCTCCAAAATTACTGCAGATGATGATTGCAGCCATGAAATTAAAAGATGCTTACTCCTTGGAAGGAAAGTTATGACCAACATAGATAGCTTATTAAAAAGCAGACACATTACTTTGTCCACAAAAGTCCATCTAGTCAAGGCTATGGCTTTTCCAGTAGTCATGTATGGATGTGAGTTGGACTATAAAGAAAGCTGAGTGCCAAAGAATTGATGCTTTTGAACTGTGGTGTTGGAGAAGACTCTTGAGAGTCCCTTGGGCTGCAAGGAGATCCAACCAGTCCATCATAAAGATCAGTCTTGAGTGTTCATTGGAAGGACTGATGTTGTAGCTGAAACTCCAATACTTTGGCCACCTGATGCAAAGAGCTGACTCATTTGAAAAGACCCTGACGCTGGGAAAGATTGAGGGCAGGAGGAGAAGGGGATGACAGAGGATGAGATGGTTGGATGGTATTACCGACTCAATGGACGTGAGTTTGGGTAAATTCTGGGAGTTGGTGATGCACAGGGAGGCCTAGCGTGCTGCAGTTCATGGGGTTGCAAAGAGTTGGACATGACTGAGCGACTGAACTGAACTGAACTGAGTGTTTCCTTTAAAACTAGATCTATTCAAATTTCAAAAATGTATTTAAAGATAGATAGCAAATAGCATGGGCAGAATGCTGATATGCGTAAAAATTGTGAAAATAGCAGGCAAATGACCCAAAAAAACCCTATCAGACAGATGCGAAAACCTAATTGCAGAGAGTAGTGTCTTGACAAGGACATAAAGCAATGCACCCTCAGGGTGGAAACTCTGGGATCTTAGGCCAGCACTCTTTTTATTATTTTGTGTTGCTTGCAGAAAGTATCCCAGTTAGCTGAATTTCAGTTTGGAATGCCTAACCTTGTAGTTTGGACAAAATATATTCTAAGGGGTTCTTTAGTTCCATCACCAGTGTCAGACATGTCCATGTTTCAACATGCCAAAGTGCAAGATCAAATCAGTACACATGGCTTATTCTAATCCCAATCCACTTCTGTTTATCCATATGCACATATAATTAAAGTCAAACCAAGTTGCTTGTGAGACTTTTTTCCATTGCCTACCATAGTTCTTGAAAGACAAATAAAAGACCAGAACTTTTAATCTTTGGGGGATCAGACTGTCTGCCTGCTTCTTCTGCTAAACTATTTTGATATGAAAGAACCTAAAAATCTGCAGGAGAAAAATGTCTTAAAGGTATGGATCCATGATAAAATCAGCCAGTATAAATTTAAGTGAATGTTTATTATGTGTCAGTGATTGTGCTAGGCTAATCACGGATTATCTCATGTAATTTTCACAACAATCCTATCACAGAGCTTTTTTTTACAGTATCTAGTTGAGCAGAATGAGGCCTAGCAACTTGCCCAACTCAAAGGCTAGGGAGAGGTGGAGCCACAATCTGAACCAGGCAAATTCAACAGCAGCATGGCTAAACGTGCACCTTCACTCAGTAAATACCCTTGACTCTTAGACACTGCAGGTAGGAAATGGCCTGCTTTCTAAAAGCTGCCCAGGTGAGCAGAGAGTGTTTTAAATACATAAAAGTATTTAAGATCCCACAGGATAAGCTGAGTCTCCAAGAAAAAGAGAAGCAGGTGGTGTGAGGGCCCAGAGGAGGAAGTGATTAGCTCAAAGATTGGGGGAGTAGGGATCAGGAAAGTTTAGAGCTCATGTTGGAACCATGCCTCAAGGAATGAGTAGGCTTGTGCCAGGCAAGAAAGTGAGAAAGAGCATTTGGGGCAGCAGAAGTAATTCAGAGGCTGGAGATTTCACTGTTTACCTAAAGAAAAATGATCAATCTTGCATGCTTATTGCATAGGGAGTTAGGTCAGGGGAGAGTTGGGAGAAATGAGTTGGAAAACCAGATTGGGTCAGGCAAGAAGGACTTTACCTGCCATTCATTATCTGCCCACTGCAAATCACACTATCTTGCTCAAGGTTATTCTATTACAGCTCAATCCATTTACAGTTTAAACCTGGCATTTACAGTTTAAAATCCCACATGCCTGAATGGCTTTAACATCCTCTTAAACAATACATGTGAAATAGCTTCTCTCTCTATGGTGATATTACACACATAGTCCCAAAAGAAAACAAGAGGCAAAAATTTTATAATTTGCAACCCTGCCAATGTCTTGCTTTGGGTAATAATAAGTTACCCCTCACTGGGAGGAGAAACAGACAACTACCTACCAGATAAGTTATAGAAGAGATCACTGCCCTGGTTGGGATATTTGACCATATTGCTTCTGAAGCCCAGCCCAAATGTCTAAGAACCAAACGTCCTCCATTATTTCAAGAGTTTTCAATTAACTAGCAAGGAGCATAGCTTAGTGGTTAACAGCAAGAGTCTGAAATCAGATGAATATCTGTTAGATTTCTGGCCCACCACTTGCCAGCTATAGGATAGTAGCCAAGTAATTTAACCTCTCAGAGTCTCAATTATCCCATCAGTAAAATGGGGGATAATAATACTTGATCCATGGGTTATATTAAGAATTCCATGAGATGATATATGTAATGCACTTAGCTTAATCCCTGGCAAATAAAACCAACACTCAGTAAATGGCTGATGCTAAGATAATGATAATAAAGATGGTGATGTCTGGACAAGGAACCAAAGTATTCATATGCAACTAGTTGGTATACATGACAATTATACACACACACACACACACACACTTTCCCCCATAGTCAGAAACTCAAAGCAGGCAATGCCAATTCACAAATAGAAGAAAAATTCCATTATAACAGCCAGCAAAGGAAATAAAAGTCTGAGAAGAATAAAAGGAACATGGGTAGGCACCAAATATGTTTGTTTGTTAGGTTTATCAAAATACAGATTCACCCATTTCATAGAGAATAAAAACCTCTCCAAGAATAATTCTAACTGTGAAATGTTTCGAAGAATCTTATAAAAAATGAGGATGAGAAAATAATTCGGAAGTCATCTTGTGGAAAGCAGGTTCTTGGCGCTTTGGTTGAACATAACCTGGAGCACACTCAGATGTCTGTTTACACAACCAGAAGCCATCCACCGGGTTTCTTCACCTAAAGGTTAGGGGTGATTTCACAGCACTTCTTGGAGGACAGAAGCTAGAACTTTCTGCCTCACTCCCTTCCCCACAGTTCCTTGCAGTTGAAGTAATTTTCCTTCTCCTTCTGAATTTCTTGCTCAGGAACTATTCTATACCTTATGAAAAGGATATTATGTGATTTTGACCCCAAACCATTTCCCTTGAAACCCAGTTTTGACGACGAACCAGTGTTTTAGAAATAGGAGGCTTGTCTTCCCAACTTAGATTTCCTGCTTTTTTCTCCTACTAAGATGATGATTATGAGAACACAATTCATCAATAACTTACTTATTTCAGGCTCCATCTGTATAATATCTCACATCAGCCTCATAATAATGTTATGAGGCAAGAATCATCTTCACTCCCACTTTTTCATAGAAAGAAATGGGGCACCAACAGGTCAAGGAACTTGCCCAGGATCACACAGCTTCAAAGTGGCAGGACCTGAATTCAGACAGGCTCATCAAATGCCAAGTCCTAATCTTTTTTTTTTAATATAAATTTATTTATTTTAATTGAAAACTGGAAATAGAACTGTCTTATGACCCAGCAATCCCACTGCTGGGCATACACACCAAGGAAACCAGAATTGAAAGAGACACGTGTACCCCAATGTTCATCACAGCACTGTTTATAATAGCCAGGACATGAAAGCAACCTAGATGTCCATCAGCAGATGAAGGGACAAGTCCTATTCTTTTAGCCATGATACCAAACTGCTTCACCAGTGTTCTGATTTCCTCTGGATTGGGATCCTGCCTTATTACTTTCAGACCAGTGAAGCCTGAACAGTCTTAACTGTTCACATGTAAAAAAGGAAGAAGATGAAAACCAGGATGAGGGGATGTTTCTTGAATCTCAATCCTTCTCCTTAAAAATCTTTATCAGCAATTCCTTTCATATCAAAGCCGCAAACAATAGGCATTTATCTTGATGGGTGGATATGACAACATTTTTCTCAGACAGAATCTCAGGCATATAATCAGCTGCTTACCACTGAGCATCTACTGTGGCTGGGAATGGATTCCTTCCTTGCATGCACACATGCTCAGTTGCTTCAGGTGTGTCTAACTGTGTGTGACCCTATGGACTCCTACTCCCCACCAAGCTCCTCTGTCCATGGGATTCTCCAGGCAAGAATACTGGAGTGGGTTGCTGTGCCCTTCTCCAGGGAATCTTCCCAACCCAGGGACTGAAACTGCATCTCCTCCACTGTAGATGGATTCTTTACCATTGAGCCGCCAGGGAAGCCCAGATTCCTTCCGAGGGTGCATCTAAATTTCCTACCAGCCAGAAGAATCGTAAAAGAAAAGAGAACTGACAGCATCACTCTGGCACATCTCTTCCCACAAGTAACCTTTCCAGAAGGTCTCCAGCTTCAACCAAAGAAAATACTATGCTGGCTGAAGAAGGTTTGCTCTCTCTTGTGTTTAACTGCACTGTGGGAGGATTTTGTGGCTCTGTAACTCACACAATCACAAATGAAGGGTCTGAGAACATCTTCTTTGACCTCCCACCCCTTCCTTGGCCAAGCTGACTAATGATCAATCAATGCTTCCAGTGACTGGTGATCATCCAATTTTATCCTTCTACTTTATTAGGAACATCTTAGTAAGCAGTCCGTTCCATTTTGTGCTGAAATATACCCTGAGATTTCTTTGAAAGGAATGATGCTAAAGCTGAAACTCCAGTACTTTGGCCACCTCATGTGAAGAGTGGACTCATTGGAAAAGACTCTGATGCTGGGAGGGATTGGGGGCAGGAGGAGAAGGGGACGACCGAGGATGAGATGGCATCATGGACTTGATGGATGTGAGTCTGAGTGAACTCCGGGAGATGGTGATGAACAGGGAGGCCTGGCATGCTGTGATTTATGGGGTCGCAAAGAGTCGGACACAACCAAGCAACTGAACTGAACTGATGTATCCTTAAAACTTCAATCCTGTATAACTACCTCTTTTCTTTGCTGTTGTTGTTTAGTTGCTAAGTTGTGTCCAACTCTTTATGATCCCGTGGACTGTAGCCTGACAGGCTCCTCTGTCCATGGGATTTCCCAATCAAGAATACTGGAGTGGGTTGCCATTTTCTTCTCCAGTGTATCTTCCCAACCCAGGGACTGAACCCACATCTCCTGCACTGGGAGATGGATTCTTCACCACTGAACTACCAGGGAAGCCCACCTCTTTCCCTTGGGATCCTGCAAAACAAATTAGTTCCCTCTTCCCGAAACAGCCCTCAGATATATCAAAACAACACTTATGACCTGAATCATCTTTGAGCCCTATGCTCATCATCCCCCATTCCTTACATTATTCTTCACATGGCATGAATATTGAAAAAAATAAAAAATCATGATGTTTATCTTCTCCTGGAGACAGACACTCCTGTTTGTGGACAGGCAGAATAAGATGAAGCTTTACCACTGCTATGCACCAGGGCCAAGTGGCACTACAGAGAGGACTAAGCACACATTTACATGGTGGTATGGTTTTCTAGTGGGTCTCTCAGTGTGCTTTGGAAGCGATCCCTTCCTGAACAGCTGCTCTGACTAAATCGGGAGGGCTGTGTCTCTGCCAAGTACATGCTGTAAGGGAACAAGCCTGTAGAGCCTGCCTCATAGAAAGGGCTTATCTGCAAGCTTACTGCCGGCACTCTAACCACGGACATTCAGAGCCCTTCCTCTCACAAACACCTGCCTTTTACAGGGGTTTCCACTCCGTTGTCCTGTCTTGGGGTGTGGATTAAAAGGAGTCAAATGATGCAGGGGCTGCACGGTAGTAGGCAGATAACAGCATACAGAACTCCTGGCTCCTGCTATCCCCTGGCAGAGGTAAGGAGTTTCTTTGTTGCAAAGCCCAGAGGATTAGTTTAAATCAGGGTTTCTCAACCCCAGATTTATTTTGAAACTTGGGACCAGACAATTCTTGGGAGGACTGGGATGTCTCATGCATTCTTGGGTGTTTAGTAGCATCTCTTGCCTCTATCTAGTGGCTGCCAGTAGCATCCACTAGTTTTTGTGTGTGTGTTTTTTTTTTTTTCCTTTTTTGGCCATACCATGCAGCATGTGGAACTTCCTGATCAGAGATAGAACCCATGCCCCCTGCAGTGGAAGCACAGAGTCTTAACCACTGGAATGCCAGGGAAGTCCAGCATCCACCAGTTGTGAAAACCAAAAATGCCTTCAGACATTGCTAAATGTCCCATGGCAAACAAAACTGTTCCTAATTGAGAACTGCCAGTTTAAATCCAAACTATCTCAATAGTTTAAGACATGGTGTTAGTTGCTCAGTCGTGCCTGACTCTTTGCAACCCCATGGACTATAGCCTCTGTACATGGAATTCTCCAGGAAAGAATATTGGGGTGGGTAAGCCATTCTATTTTCCAGGGCATCTTCCTAACCCAGGGATCAAACTTGGGTCTCCTGCATTGTGGGCAGATTCTTTACTGTCTGAGCCACCAGGGAAGCCCCTTAAGACAAGGCTGCTGCTGCTGCTAAGTCACTTCAGTCGTGTCCAACTCTGTGCGACCCCATAGACGGTAGCCCACCAGGCTCCCCCGTCCCTGGGGAGCTAGACCTAAACTTGAAGCATTATCTACTTCTACTTTCTCATTTTATTGCTGCAGAGAGAAATGATAGCAATCAGCAAGAAATTAGAAGACAAGTTTCGCTTGTTACAGTATACTAATGGTTCTCAATCCTGCTATATACATTAGAGCTCCTAAAACATATGCATTTCTGGTCCCTAACCAGACCAATTAAAATAGAATCTCTACATATGGAAGCCAGGAGCTCCCAGTGACTCTAGCATGCAGCTAGGGTCAAGGGTCAGAGACTCACATCGCACTGCCCCTGTGCTTGCCTCCAATAAACCACCTTGAGCACCTCTGGAGTTGCGTGTGGTTTGGGGTTTGCCCTGCAGGATGACATGCACAGCGGGGCACCAATCTCAGAGGCCTGGTACATGGGACCCTAATACCCTAGAAACAAGAGCACTTGCAGGGCAAAAGGGGGAAAACAAATACACATAGTGTGTAACCAATTTGTTCAAAAAGCTAGCACGTTTTGCACTGGATCAAAGAAATGCCTACAGGTAATTTAAAAGCCAGAAGTCATATTCAAAATAACAGTCCCAACTGTTTAGCACAGGGCATGATGTACTCAGGAAACAAGTCTTGTTTCATGTTGTTTAAACAATTATTTATAAACAGTGTTATTAATTTCATTTCATTCATTTCTGGCTTTTCTCCTAACAGAGGAAGCTCAGCCTTCCTTGTTTAAGCAGTGTTTATAACATAGAGATTTCTATTGACTCATTCGTCAAGAAACACTTATCAGGAAGTTGAGAAAATAACTGGATAAGTTGTTTGTTTTAACCAAGACATGAGCAATGTTATATCTACAATTATAATAACAATGGTTATGGCAGCTTCCATTCATGGAGCACTTTCCTATGCAACAGAAGCTGGGCTCAACTCTGCACATATGTTATCATATTTAATCTTAACAAAAGTCCTATGAGATGGGTTCTAATATTATCACTGTTTTCAGCTCAGTTCAGTCGCTCAGTTGTGTCCAACTCTTTGCGACCCCATGAACCGCAACACGCCAGGCCTCCCTGTCCATCACCAACTCCCAGAGTCTACCCAAACCCATGTCCATCGATTTGGTGATGCCATCCAACCTCTGTCACCCCCTTCTCCTCCTGCCCTCACTCTTTCCCCGCATCAGGGTCTTTTCAAATGAGTCAGCTTTTTGCATCAGGTGGCCAAAGTATTGGAGTTTTACAGGTGAGAAAATAGAAGCCTAAAGATGTTTGGCCACATTGGTAAAGATTATATAGATGGTAAATGACGTATCTGAGACAGGACTGACAGCCAGATGTGTCAGACTCCAGCCCCTACAGCCATTATGCTACATTGGGTCGAATGCCTGTTTGGTTACAAACCAAAGCTCACCTTCCTTGGAGTCAGAGACTGGAACTTTTCCTTGACAATATGTCTCAGTGGAAGGGAAAATGTTTAGGTCTCAGCACTTTAGCCCAGAAGTGGGCATCCTGGAGGGCGCTTAAGCCTCTTGATTACCAAACTTCTGCAGGTACACTCTGCAAACAGCACTAACTTTTCTAACCCTGAGTATTTGATGAGGCAAGTGGAGCTCTTGTGATGCTATTCTCACTATGTTCTAGTGTGATATCAACAAGAACCATGTTTTGTGAGAGCTGCCTCAGGTAGAGATGGGACAAAACTGAGGACAGGGCCAGCTCCATGGCTGTGTGATCAGAGCAATCACATAGGAACTCAGAGCTTGCTGTACTGCACTGCTTGTCCTCATCTCGGAATTTACAATAACTTTATCTTTGAACTTGTGAACCCTGAGGGACAATGAGGCATGCACGTGAGCACAGACATGCGCAATGTGCATGCACACCGTAGTTCCTTGCTGCCTATCACATTAGCGATGCCACATGAGCACAGAATTCTGGTAGACCCACCGAACATATGAAGTTTAGTCAGATTCAAAGCAAGCACAATGTGAACATATAATTTATATGAAGTATTTTCCATTCTCCCATTGTCTTTCTGTCAGCAGCTTTTTAAACATGCTTTACCCTGTGTTTGCTGGGTCTCGCTGAATTTCCACAGGACATGGGTCCACTACAAATCTGCACCCATGTTTCCTATCAACACATCAACCAACACCAGCAGATGACTGGTGGCCCTGAGAGTACATGTTTTCCATCTGAACCAGAACTTGCCGGATGCAGAAAGAAGGCAGTGATTGTCTAAGGAAAAGAAACCATCAAGGAACCCTACCCTATCTTTTTCAGTGTTACTCTCCTGTATTAGCCAAGCATTTATGTATAAAGTACTGACACAGGAAGAAAGGATATGATAGAGCAAGTCACGGTTCTTTTCTCTGCAGTCCTTCTTTACTCCTCAGTAAGCTGAGGGGAGAATGTTAGTAGAATATGCATGCATCAAGAAGTAAAATAAAAATAATTGCATTAGTTTTATGCACTGTCTGATAAAAATAAAATACATAAGCATGTCTGAATTTCAAAATACAATTTGTGTAATTTTGGTTATTCCACATACAAGTTAAATGCTCTTATTTTTGCATCTAACACAGCCATTGCACAGCATAAAGACAGATGGTAAATTTTCTGCTAATAATTTAAAAATGCATTTTTTTCTACTAGAGAACAGGTAAGTAGCAAATAAAATACATATGACAAATTAAGAGAAAGACTGAGGAGGAAAGAAAATGGCTTTATATTTTAATACTTTTAAGAGGAATTTGTTCCTGCCCTTTGAACCCGAAGCCCCACATTTTCATTGCTTCCCTGGTGGCTCAGAGGTTAAAGCGTCTGCCTCCAATGCGGGAGACCTGGGTTCGATCCCTGGGTCGGGAAGATCCTCTGGAGAAGGAAATGGCAACCCACTCCAGCATACTTGCATGGAGAATCCCATGGACGGAGGAGCCTGGTAGGCTACAGTCCATGGGGTCGCAAAGAGTCGGACACGACTGAGCGACTTCACCTCACCTCACCTACAAATTATCTAGCCAGTTCTGGAGGTGACTGAGGAAAAGAAGGCGAGGTCATTCTCATCCATCCTTTACTGTCCGAGCTATCAGGGAAGCCCCTCTCATCCATCTTTGATTTACCCAGAGTAAGTCTGCATTGGCTCAAAACAATGAGATAAATGTTGAATCCAATTGTAGCCTCCAAAGTTCAAGGTAAAGGCCAAAAAAAAAAAAAAAGGCTTTTAAATGCCAAACAGCTTTTCAACATTAACAGAAACCTCTAGGGATCTAAAGTAAATCAAACCTAAATTATTTCCTCATCTGTGGGTAATCTTCCAATCTACTAAATGAAAACCTTTATTTAAATACAGAATTCTGATGGGATGAAACTAAAGGTTGGCAAGTGGCTTCACCGTGAATAAAGCAACTATTCCAGGTAAGAGTTAACAAAAAAAATTTCTTTTTGTGGTGAAAATTTATTTGAGTACACAGTCCTGGTAAATGATAGGGTCTAGGTAGGGGCTGATAAGGGTATCCATCTATTCATTAGACAAATGTATTAACTGAACAATGAGCTACACCCTGTGGGAACTTTTGGGAATAAAATAGACATTATCAGCCCTCAGGGACTGACAGTCTGGTTGCAGATAATAAAGAAGTAAATGAAACATAAATATAATTAAAAATTCTGATAACAGGAGGCAATAATGAACCTGAAGAACTTTTTTCTCCTAGTGTTATTTGGGGGAACCTCATTCTCTTTCTTACTTTCACTTTTTCCTATTTTCACATTTCTCTTTATTGATTCTACATATAAATTTGAATATACTAATCTTGTGCATGGAAATGTCAAAGATTATACAATCCATCCATTAGAATAATTTTATTTATTATTAAGCTCTAGTGGATAATAAGAGTTAATTGTATGAGGAAAAATATATATTGCTTCCTTCTAGAGAGAAGGATCAAATTGCTTTGGAGCAGTTTGTCCATTGGGACTTTTTTACGATAAATGAAATAGTCTTTGTTTGCACTATCTAACCTTGCTGTATGTAACCACTGAGCTCTTAGAATGTGGCTACTAGACAGGGCAGGTCCAGAGACCTCCAGGTCAATGGAAAGACTTCATCAAAGAGATTAAGGCTGGAGAACAGAAGATGATAGCCAAGTCAAATAGGTAAGAAATTCTTTGAGAAGTGCTGCAGTACTCTTGCCTGGCAAATCCCATGGATGGAGAAACCTGATAGGCTGCAGTCCACGGGGTCGCTAGGAGTCAGACATGACTGAGCGACTTCACTTTCACTTTTCACTTTCATGCATTGGAGAAAGACATGGCAACACACTCCAGTGTTCTTGCCTGGAGAATCCCAGGGACGGGGGAGCCTGGTGGGCTGCCATCTATGGGGTCGCTCAGAGTCAGACAGTACTGAAGTGACTTAGCAGCAGCAGCAGCAGCAGGAATGTTCAGCCTTCTTAGAAATTAGGTGAGTGACTTAAGTCTGAGCAAGATCTAATCTTACAGAATGTCAGGGAAGATACTGAAACCTGGCATGAGCAGAGAAACTCACCCCCGAAGCTAAACTTTCCATGCAAATTCTGCTTGTGTTCCTTAACTTATAAATAGTCTGCTCTTATAATTATCTCCCCCATGAGGACAGAGCTTTGCAGTTAGCAAAGCAATTTCACATACATTATCTTGTTTGATTTTCACAGTGAGTTAGGCAAGAAAGGAATTATTTACCCAAGAAGCCCAAACTGGAATTCTCAGTGGATTTTAGGTAGAAAAAGATCTCTGTTCTGAAGTTACTGTTAGCAAGCCAAGTCCCTACTCTGCCAGGGATCATCTGAACTAATCAACATAAATAGAAGAGAAACTAGACCAAGGGAGAAGAAACAGAACCATCCTTCATTCCCCTGTCAAATCACACAATGTTCCAGGCACTTTACTAGGCTCAGAGAACACAGTAGTGAAAAAGACTGGCAAAATCCTTGGCATTTATCCAATACACAAAGAACTCCAGAATCAAATCCCTATATAACCCCACATCAATTCAACATGGCTTATTCCTATCATCTGTCACCCAGGTGACTATGCATGGTCTCAGTCTATGGGTCCACACTATGCCTCCCAAGTGTGGAGCATCACTTGACTTAAAGAATGACAGCTGAAGCAAGCTTCCAAAGGAATATCCCCCCATATTTAACTGGTTAATATCAGATAAATTCTTCCTTTTGTCATTTGAATTTTGTATACACAATGTTGACCAGCAGAAGTGAAAAGGCATCATTTGGTTTTTCCTGACTCGAGTAGGAAAGGAGCCAGTGCTTTCTCATTAGGTTATTTCTTCCTTTCTCTGCCATTATATTTGATGTGAGTTTCCTATAAAGTGACTTCTAGAAGACTAAGAGAAATATTGGCAGATGGGGAAAACCTAGCTATAGAATCAGGTTAAAGACGTGACAAGAAGAGAGAAGCTGGCTCCAGACTCACTAACAATCAATTTATACACAGGATGAACCTGTTAGAATCCCTTGCTCACATGGTACTAGCATTATGCCTCTTTCTTATATATGTGTGCATACAAATTAAAACTGCCCCAAGATACATTCGTATGATATAATTCATGTTTGGAAACTATTTTTTTTAAAGACTGTATAACCTACATATCTGGACAAACTATTTCATTAGATAACCAAATGGTATCTTCAACTTCTATTTTGATTGTGGGCTGGATATTCCCAAAGAAGATAATTATCCAACAGAAAACAACCAAACACAACTGCAGACTATTCTGCTAGTATGGGCACATTAGTCAGTATAAGCTGAGTGATCAAAGTCCTCGAAATATGTCTTGTAAAAATGGCTACCCAACTGCTTGTTTTAATAAAATGTCATGTAAGTCAAAGGGCTGTGAAGATAGGACCAAGTATGGGAAATCTACTATTCTAAACCACTAAGGCCAGATTGGCTTGTTTTTAATTCAACCTGCTGCTGCTGCTAAGTTGCTTCAGTCATGTCCAACTCTGTGCGACCCCATAGATGGCAGCCCACCAGGCTCCCCCATCCTTGGGATTCTCCAGGCAAGAACACTGGAGTGGGTTGCCATTTCCTTCTCCAATGCATGAAAGTGAAAAGTGAAAGTGAAGTCGCTCAGTCATGTCTGCCTCTTAGCAATCCCATGGACTGTAGCCTACGAGGCTCCTCTGTCCATGGGATTTTCCAGGCAAGAGTACTGAAGCGGGGTGCCATTGCCTTAATTCAACCTGGAAAAGTAAAATTCCATTTTTTCAAAAAGATTTTAAGAGGAAAAAAGGTCAGAGTCTCAGAGTGCTGCCATTAACTGGCCCTCCTCAGTGTGAGTCTTGGATTATAGACTAAGTCCTCTACATTAAGAGTCTCAAGGAAGATTAAAAAAAAAAAAAAAGCAACTTTCAGTTTTGAGCATGTGAATCTTTCATAAACCTGAAGATAATCATGAAGATATTTCATCAGAATGTACTGATCATTTGGTTATATACTATTTTGTAGACACTGTGTGAGGGGCTAAATGGTATACAGAGAAAAGAAAACCACGGTTTCTACCCTCGAGGAATAACTGGCCTAATAGGGGTTAAATAAGGAACTTTATAATCTCAAGCAGTACAAATGCAAGAAAGAGTACTATAAACAGGTCACTGCCATTCAGAGGAAGCAGAGAGGAACAAACGATCCAACTGAAAAAACACAAAAAGGGTGTTTCCTATAGAAGAGGTTATATCTATCCTGAGATGAGTTTCTATTAAGTTTATTATTTCTTTGAATAGTCAATGTGTGCCCAGGCAAGAAGTCAATATGAGATTACAAAGAATAGACTTATCTGATATAACTTTAGTTCCTTTTTAGAAAAGAGATGGAAAAAATCCCTGGATTTGAACAAGTTACTAATCTTCACAATTTGCAGACAAGATAGAGAAACATGAGCATGATGGCAGAGTTGACAGACTGATAAATATCTCACCTAATTTGTCCAAAGAGTCAAGATGAACATGAGAAGAGGTAACCCTATTCCTGACTCTAAGTGGGCTGGACAAGACTGAACTCTGGAGTCAGGAAGAGTAGGATCTGGATTCCAACTTCGAGCTTCATCATTTACTATTACTTGTATGAGTTTGGGCCAGTTACTTGCCCTCTCTAAACCTTGGTTTACTCATTAAAATGACAATAATTATAACACCAAATTCTTTTGGTGTTGTGAAAATTAAATGCAACAATGATTTCAAAGTTCTTAAATACAGTAACTGGCACACTTTTCTGGAATTATGTTAGGCATTATGATCATAATCATAATTATTAATGATATGGAAGGAGGTCTCTGGTGGGCTGCCCCATACTTTGTCAATAGATGCCTTGGAAAGAGGAAACTGACACACAGTTCCAAATTTGACATGGAAAGCTATAAATTTGTTCAGGCATCATCCTACATTTCTGTGACTTATATTTTGCTTGTATGGTTAAATTTTGCAGTTATTTAGATTTAACTCCATATTTCCAACATTGGCTGATTGGTTTTCCTTTCTAAAATCTTTAAGTCTGCCCTCTAACATGTTAGCTCTCCCTCAGAGCCATTTATTAATATGGTAGATGATAGCTCTACTTATGGAGACAGGGAAGACTCAGGAAATTTGTGGTTGGGGTGTGAGAAATAGAATTCTATTCTGGATGCATGAAATTTGATATTCCAAAGAAATATATAAATGGGGTTGTCAAGGAAGCAAATTGGATCTTGTGGTCTGGAGTTCAAAGGGCAACTATGACCTGGAGATATAAATTAATGAGAGGACTGACAGCATGATGATTGCATTTAAAGCTATGGAGGCTTAAATCACATAAAGTGAGAATGTAGTTTGAGGAGAGTATTAGGAACCAAGTGCTGAAGAATTCCAACATTTAGAGGCCAGATAGAAAAGGAAGAACCTGTTAAGGATTCTCAGAAGGTATTGCTAGTGAGTTAAGAGGAAAACCAGATAAATATGGTGTTTAAGAAAATTAATTTAGGAAATTTTTCAAGAAAAAAGCTGAGTCAACTGCAAGAGGTCAAATAAAAAGAGTTTTTTCAAAATTTGAAACTTCTGTAAGAAAAAAGCTAACCAAAGTTCAAAATCAAGCAGAAGATAGGAGTATGTTTTTGCAAATTATCTAACAAAGGATTAATATTTGGAATATAATAAAGAGCATCCAGAAATTAATCAGAAAAATAGAACATAGTTTTCAGCCAAAGTACCAAATATAGGAAGGTGCAGTCAATAACTAATTTAAAAAAGGGCCAATCTATCGAATCATCTGGGAAATGCAAATAAAATGAAAGAGCATATTTCAAGTAGTATATTAATAAAAGATGCATAATACCCATTGAGGGGAAAGAGTAGCAGATACTCTCACAGCCTGCTGATGAAAATGCAAGGTACTGTGGTGGGCTCTGGGAGGTCAGTGTTATGGTAAGCATAACTTTCTTAAATGCACATAATTGTCAATAGTGCAGTTTCACTTTCAGTAGTTATCTGAAAGGAATACTGGCACATGCACAAAGAAATGTGTTTCAGGACATTAAAAATAGTACAGTTTGTAATAGCAAAAGATTGGAGACACCTACATATCCATTAATGGGAAATAATTAAATAAAATGTAATATGCACTTTTAGTACAGAAGATTATGTAACAGTTAAAAATAATGAGGTAGATCTATATGTCTGAGTGGGATGATCTCTAAAATGCATTGTTAAAGAATAAAAAGCAAGGTCCAGAAAAGTATACACAGAATGGCTCCATTTATGTAAAATGAAGAGAGAAAAATCTGTGAATCTGTTTTATGAATATTTGTAAATGCATTGCAAAGATTACAGACTAGTGGTAATTGTTGTCTAGGGGCTGGGTTAGCAGGATAAAAGCTGACTTTACTTTTCATTGCTACAGGTTTTATATTTCATTCATTCATCTGAATTTGTTGATGTCCTACTTGCGGGATTTTTAGGAAAAACACACATTTTTCTTAGATTGAGTTAAAATAGTCAATCTGGAGAATTAATTTTATGATTTGTTAAATTATCCATCAAGCACCATATTGTGCATTTGTTATGTCGCAGGAAATAAAACAGGCAGGATTCCTGTCCTTGCAAGGCTTACACTCTAGTGGATTCCAGTTTCAAATAGTTTTCTCTTCTCTATATAGGTTACCTCCACTCTTACAAGATTCTTCACCTCCACAGTGAAATACCTGATACCAATTTCCTGTACTTTTCATGGCTTCAGGAAGAAACAAATCTAAGGAACAAAGTGTGAAGAATATACACATAAGCCATCTCTAAACTGCTCTCTCTGCTTAACAATCATGCTGCAGATTTCCAAAAGCAGGAGGGATAAAATAATACAGTATTAGTAAAATAGGTTTCCTGGGCTGCCCTGCTGCCCTAGAAATCCTAAACTCTATGACTGTTACTGTGGGGAAAAGGCATCAGTTCTAAACAACTGTCTTAATAAAGGCACTACTAGAACAGACCCTCTAAGCAGTAGGCTGCTGCTGCTGCTAAGTCGCTTCAGTCGTGTCCGACTCTGTGAGACCTCACAGACAGCAGCCTACCAGGCTCCCCCGTCCCTGGGATTCTCCAGACAAGAACACTGAAGTGGGTTGCCATTTCCTTCTCCAATGCATGAAAGTGAAAAGTGAAAGTGACGTCGCACAGTCGTGTCCGACTCTTAGCGACCCCATGGACTGCAGTCCACCAGACTCCTCCGCCCATGGGATTTTCCAGGCAAGGGTACTGGAGTGGGGTGCCATTGCCAACTAAGCTTAAATAACTAAAAGCTCTCTGGCACCCACACATAAGTTCTTATACACAAACTTCACTTTACTGTGAGATCCTTTCTGCGACACTCATGAAGGCGCAATAATTATTAATAAATAAGAATGCCAGCCTATAGGAGTATCCTTTGAGGCCTTTCCACTAGCTGGAATCTCAACATCATACTAGGATTTAACCACAAGTCTGTTCACACCAGTAGTAGAAAATTGAATTTATGTTTCTGAGAAATCTCTGAAGCAAAGTATTGATGTTTCATAGAAATTCCTATGTTTTCTTCTTTTCTTACACATGCAAATGAAAAGTCCCCAATTTTCAGCTGCCAAAACAGTTAAATATTGTCATCATCAGAAAAATTAAATGCTTGTCTCAGAGAAGGAACTACTCTGTTGAAATTCCTGTGCATCTCAGGACAAAGGAAAAAAATGCTGTTGATGATTCATCCTTGCCTAAGGATAAATGTACTTATCATACATGGCTTTTCACAGCTAAGAACAACTGTAAGCCAGGGTAGCAAGAAAATTATCAGAGTTTGGAAACAGGCATCATGCCTAGTCACTGAAATTCAACTCCAAATTTTCTCCTACCTCCATCAACCTATGTGACCTTGGGTAAATCACCTGACCTTTCCCCACTCTTTCATATTCCAATGCTGCTTTCATATTCCTCATACTGATCATTCTATCTGGAATGCCTTCTTTGACATCTCCTCCAAGTCTAAAATTCTTACAAAACGCTGTTCTGTGAAGTTTTCCCTCATTCCCTTAACCAAATAAGCTTCTTTCCTACTCATATCCCCAGTCTACATTGTCCATACTTCCATTATATCATTTATCATATAGCATTACTATTGCACATTTATCACTTTGTTTATTTTAGCTTATCATGTTATTTTATAGCTATCTTATGGTATCAGGTTATATGCTATCAGTTCTACTCCTACTAAACTGCAGTCCACCAGACTCCTCCGCCCATGGGATTTTCCAGGCAAGGGTACTGGAGTGGGGTGCCATTGCCAACTAAGCTTAAATAACTAAAAGCTCTCTGGCACCCACACATAAGTTCTTATACACAAACTTCACTTTACTGTGAGATCCTTTCTGCGACACTCATGAAGGCGCAATAATTATTAATAAATAAGAATGCCAGCCTATAGGAGTATCCTTTGAGGCCTTTCCACTAGCTGGAATCTCAACATCATACTAGGATTTAACCACAAGTCTGTTCACACCAGTAGTAGAAAATTGAATTTATGTTTCTGAGAAATCTCTGAAGCAAAGTATTGATGTTTCATAGAAATTCCTATGTTTTCTTCTTTTCTTACACATGCAAATGAAAAGTCCCCAATTTTCAGCTGCCAAAACAGTTAAATATTGTCATCATCAGAAAAATTAAATGCTTGTCTCAGAGAAGGAACTACTCTGTTGAAATTCCTGTGCATCTCAGGACAAAGGAAAAAAATGCTGTTGATGATTCATCCTTGCCTAAGGATAAATGTACTTATCATACATGGCTTTTCACAGCTAAGAACAACTGTAAGCCAGGGTAGCAAGAAAATTATCAGAGTTTGGAAACAGGCATCATGCCTAGTCACTGAAATTCAACTCCAAATTTTCTCCTACCTCCATCAACCTATGTGACCTTGGGTAAATCACCTGACCTTTCCCCACTCTTTCATATTCCAATGCTGCTTTCATATTCCTCATACTGATCATTCTATCTGGAATGCCTTCTTTGACATCTCCTCCAAGTCTAAAATTCTTACAAAACGCTGTTCTGTGAAGTTTTCCCTCATTCCCTTAACCAAATAAGCTTCTTTCCTACTCATATCCCCAGTCTACATTGTCCATACTTCCATTATATCATTTATCATATAGCATTACTATTGCACATTTATCACTTTGTTTATTTTAGCTTATCATGTTATTTTATAGCTATCTTATGGTATCAGGTTATATGCTATCAGTTCTACTCCTACTAATATTTACAATATTATTAGTAGCATTATGAGCACTTTCTATGTGTCAGGACATATATGAATACCCCTATATGATTACCCCTAACTGTCATAAAAGTCCTATATGATGGTGTTATAATTATTACCATTTTTTACAGTTGAAAAAAGTAAAAATCAAGAAAGATTATGCAAATGATTAGTAGTGGCACTGAGGATCAAAATAAAGACTTTTACTACAGCTTTAATTACTACCCTAAAACAGTACCTGTAAATAGAAGTAGATAATATATACTATATTCTTACTAGGTGTCAGATTATGTACTATATGCTTTATACATAGTAGCTAATATGATTCTCAAAAAAACACTGTGATGTAGAAATTGTGATTATGATTTTCATTTTTTAAATGAAACCAAAGGTTCAGAATGGTTAAATGACTTGCCTGAAGTCAAAGAACTCTGGAGGCTGGATTTGAATATAGGTCATTGTGCCCCAGTGCCTAAGTGCTTATCCACTACTCTATTCCATTAACAGATGGGAGAAGTTTATTTTAATCTTTGAAAATACTATACAGATTTTTAAGAATAATTCATCTGGAAACAGAAAACTCGAAAGTTACCTCTTCTGAGTCATGCAATTGATCAAAATCTAACAAGCCCCAGAGCACTCACCTTAGTACATGTGTGGATCCATTAATAGTTGTGGTTGAACAGGGGACAGTCTGGCCCAGAATGGAAGGTCTTCGGTAGCGTTCATCATCACAGCAGAGGATGATGAGGAAGGCACGTCTAAAAGACTTATTCAAGAAGGCGTAGAGAAAGGGGTTCAACCCAGAATTGATGTAGCCAAGCCAGAGGAAAGCGGTCCACACCTGCCCGGGAACAGTATATTCTACGAATGGATCCACAATATTGGTGACAAAGAATGGAGCCCAGCAAAGGCAGAAGCAACCCATGATGATGCACAGAGTCTTGGCGGCTTTGGTCTCTGTCCTCATGCGATGAGTGCTATGCTGGTCTGTTGGTTGGAGCCTGCCCTCTGTGGGGGCTCCTGCCCGTTGGAGCATCTGGATCTGGTGAGCATGCTCCTTAGCTGTGACATAGATGCGGTAATAGGCCAGCACCATGAGGAGAAATGGGATGTAGAAGGCTACCACGGAGCAGGTGATGGCGTAGGGCTTGTTGACCATGAAGATACAGTACGTAGAGTTAGAATTCTGATTGACCTTCCTTTTTTCTATCTGAGAGTTAGAGGGAAAGAGGAAGTGAAGAAGTAGGGTGGGTGGAAAGGAATAAAAAAGTGAATAGGAAGAATCAGGAGAAGAATGAGAAAAATTGTAAGAAAATACAAAGGATAAAAAAGAAGAGAAAAGGAGGATTTGGAAGGTTGAAAGAAAGAGGAAAGGAATAGAGAAGGAAAGGGAGGGATGGATAAAAGAAAAGGGTGAAGGGAAAGAAAATAAAAAAGGTTTATCAGCAAAGCTTTTGTTTTTCTTCTAATAAGCCTACAGCATATAGAACCATGACGGTGGGAAAGGAATACACTTTTGACTGCTTTGGGTCTTCTTATATATCAGTATTTCCATAAAGATCTTCTAGAATTTTGATAGGAATTAGAATGGCATGACTGATGAAAAATGACATTTTTTCAACATTAAGATTTCCAATTCACAAGCATGATAATTCTTTCTCTTTATGTAAGTCTTTCAGAATTTATATCAGTAATATTTTATATTTTTGTATAAACATCTTTTGCCAGATTTAACCTAAATATTTGCATTTTTATTCTAATGCAAACAGTACTATGCTAAATTCATATTCCAAACTGTCTGCTGCTAATATGTAGAACTCTGAAAAATTTTTGTATATTGGCTATGTATTCAACAATTTTGTTAAATTAGTAACTAATATTTCATCTTTAGATTCTTCTGAATATTTTCCATGAATAATCATGTGATCTGCAAATAATGACAGTTTTATTTCTATCTTTCTAGTCTTAATACCATTTTTCCTTGCATGTTGAACTTAATAAGATCTCTAGTACAATACTGAATAAGAATGGTAACAGTGGACACCATTTTTCCAGTCCCAGTTTTAGGAGGGGAGATTTCAATATTTTACTATTAAGTATGACATTTGCTGTCAGTTTTTAGTCAATGCCTTCTGTTTGAGAAAGCTCCCTTCTATTCCTACTGTGATGAAAAAATTTTAAAATTATGATTGCATATTGAATTTTGTCAATGCATTTTTGATAGTAATAAGATGATCATGTGGGTTTTCTCTTCTCTCTTTAATTCATACAGTGGCATATAGTGTTATATTACTGGTATAAATCTCACTCGCCTTGAATATTGTGATTTACTATATTCATCTTAGGAACTGAAAGACTTTTTTCCACCTATAAACTCTGCATGCTGATGGCTCCTAGTTATCAGTCCTCTCTAGGAATAGATCTTGGTTGAAGAGAGCTGTGTAACCCCAATGACACTTCCCTTCCTGAGGTCAGCCTGCATCCAGTGTGAACATACACATGAATAGAGATATGAATAAAAATATGTATGATAAATAATATGCTATTTCATTCACTGTGTACACATTTAGTATTTTGTCTTATAGTATATTGTAAGGTTATAGTATACCTTCTTATTGAATTGACATTTTTATCATAATAAAATCTCTTTTTATCTCAGTATTATTTGCCTCAAGTCACAGGAACCTAATCCTATATTTCACCTAGGAACAAAGATTCATGATTTGCTAATTCAGTATTTGCAGCAACTTTATTACCATGAATAACAAGGATCAACTACACAGGTATAATGAACACCTGGGTTACACTAGTTTCTCTCTAGGCCAACTCAATGTGCAAATGAGTGAAAGATATGAAATGCAATTACAATATCATGGAGCAAACACAAAGCATGTTAATAGTAAGCAGATGCCCCGTTCCCCAGTTACATGAATAAAACAGGGGATGCTTCTATCTCACTGTCACAAAAGAACACAGTTCACTAGGTTATTTCTCTTGGAAGTTCTACATCAGAAGGTAAGAGTGCTGAGTCCTCGTTACAAATTTTGATGGACAGAAGCTTATACTTCCAAAGGTTTTCTCCATTAGGGATTAAGTTTAGCACAAACTTAAGGACATAGACTCTTGGGTCCAGTAAGGTTGGGCTTAGCTCTAGTCACCACCACTCCCTACCAATGTGAATTAACCTCGCTGACCCTCAGTTTCCTAAGGATGATGACAGGATTACTTATAGCACTGTTGTGAGTCCTGAGTGAGACAATGATTAAATTAACACAGGGCTCGGCACACAATAAGTGTTCAACATTTGCTGGCCATTATTATATTTACCTACTCATCATTAGAAATTTGAATTTCATTTCCCCCAAGAATGATAAAACTGAAAGCTTGAAAGAAAAGGGATAGGATTTAAAAAAAATATCCATACAGTCTCCCTTGTACGGATCCCCTTTCATTTCTCCACTCCTCTGTCCCCAGCATTTCTTTCAGAAGCCCAAGGAACTCTCGTTCTGACATACCACATGCAAATCCTGGCCCAGTCTTGGCTTGGATATCCTTTCCTGGACAAAGAATAAGGCAAGATTAGGGGCTAGGAATGGGATGGAGAGAGGAAGGGGCAGGTCCTGTTCTGACTGGTCCTCTTGGGTCAGAGTTCACTCTCAATCTCTCCTCCCCATTCCCTGGTCAGAGTCCTGGGATCCATCTTAAAGTGACTGCCTGACAATTTCCTTAGGGGGGAAAAAAAAAAAAAAAAAAAAAAAAATATATATATATATACTGTCTCTTATACACATCTAGATGTGTATAAGAGATAGATGCAGGCCACTGCTGACCCATACCTCCGCAGGAGACACTCAAACACTCAAAGGAAGGTCTGGCTCAGTCTCTGTGGGGTCTCTCGGTTCTAGTGCAAACAAGATTTTGTTTGAGCCACCCAAGCATCTCTGGCGGGTATGAGGTTTAATTCTAAGCATCTGTCTCCCCTCCTACCATCTTTCTGGGGGTTCTCCTTTGCCTTTGTAAGTGGGGTTTCTTTTTGGTAGGATCCAACATTCTCCTTTCAATGGTTGTTCAGTACTGAGTTGTAATTTTGACTGCTAATGGATCTAGATCATAGCTTTCAATCATCAATGCAAGTTTGATGTTGAAAACAAAGTATGTCAGAGTTGGAAACTCTCCAAGAGCATCTAGACAGGAGTTGACAGATGCCTGCAACTTGTGTTTTCCTGCACTGCTCAAAGACACTGTTCCCAGTGAGGACCTAAGGATCTTCTCATCTCAGCCCTTCAGGAAGTGATTCAGTGATGGAGCTGGCCTCAGGGTCCAGTTCTTTGGACTCCAGGCCCATACATTCTCTGGAAACCTCCACCCCCATGACAGGTTTTCCGTGGGTCACCTTAAGCCTCAAAGGGTCTCAGCATGAAATGAGATGAAGGCCTCTTGGGATACATCACATCCCTCAGGCTCTGGAGTTTGTCTGCTAAGCTTTGAATACCTGTTCTGCTATTCACTAGCTGTGAATTCACAGGCATATTACTTCACGATTTTTGAACCTGAGTTTTCTCATCTGTGAAATGGGGGGAAATTATTATAATTTTCCCAAAGGGATGCTGCTATCAGGATTACATGTATTTAGTGTACTACTTTCTGGCATATAGTAAACTTTCAAAAATGTTAGCCTGCTTTTTGTTGTTGTTGTTATTATTGTTGTTACTCTGTCAGGATCTTTCTTAGGATACCCACCTAACCTGACATTGTTTGTTTATTTAGAATCCCAAGCAAACAAAGTTAGTCAAACAGTAAACCCATACAGTCTGCATGAGTACTCACCAAATCAATTATTCCAATGTTATTCCAGCCTTGCATTATAGGGAGAAAAGAGATAAACATGGGGATGACCCAGCAGCCTCCCAGCATTAATGCGATGCGCAGAGGGGTCATCTTGTTCCTATAGACCAAAGGCTGGCAGCAGATGGCATAATACCTGGAAAGAGAATAGAGGGGGTGGGTGTCAAGGGAAAGGATAGATGAGAGGGAGGAGGAGGCATAATTCATGAGAGAGAAGTACAGAGGAGAAGGGAAATAAGAAGAGGAAATAGTGGAAAAGGGGCAAATTAGAGGGGGAAGTAGAGAATAAAAATAAAGAAGGAGGAGAAAAGAATGAGAAGGGGGAAATTAGATGAGTGAGTAGTAGAGGAAGGGAGAGAGAAGTGGGAGAAGAACAGAGAAAATAAAAAGCAATTGTACAATAAAATATTGTATTGTCCAGCGAGTTTCTGCTACTATAAATATAAACTTTAGATCACACATATGCGAACCATTACCAGACATTGGTCCCATATCCCTCTTTCTCTCCCGATACCTGAGAAACTCAACATATACCTGAGAGTCTGTTCCATCTCAGGCACAGACCTAATACTACCCTCATGCCTAGGGATTTTAAAGGCCACTGCCCAGCTTTCTGGGCATCTGCATCCAGATATATGCAGTCCTTTTGACAACAACGTGAGGTCACCCAGAGTTGGCCCTACATCTGAGCTCTAAGAACAGTATCTCAAACTTGCCCTCATCCTCTTGATACTACCTATACCGAGTTGATGCTCTAAGTCAGGGTTCTTTAAATTTTAGTCCAGGGATTCTGCCCTTCTTCTCTATGTTAAACTCACCTGAGGAGATCTGCTTAAAATGCAGATTTCAAAGATCTCCTGAAATAGAGCCTGAGGGGGATGAACCTGGAGTTTGCATTCTGACAAGTGGAAATCATCACTGCTGTTTGCTACATATGTCCAGTTCCTGGCCTCCTTGTGGCTGAGTGGGGCCGATTGACTATTTTGGCCTGAGTCATGAATAAAATCAACATGTGTTATTTCTGGACTGAAGCATTTAATTGTTTCTCTGCTGCCAAGAAAGTAAAGTTTCAAATATTTCCTGCTAAATCATTTCCTACCTACTGGTAGAGACCATCTTATTTCCATTTATCAGGGTCTGATCTTTTTCCAGGGACTCTCTGCTCATGGTTTCCAGAGCTCAGATTCTTCCTGTGTTACTGAAAGTGAAAGTGAAGTCATTCAGTCGTGTCTGACTCTTTGCAACCCCACAGACTGTAGCCTACCAGGCTCCTCTGTCCATGGGATTTTCCAGGCAATAGTACTGGAGTGGGTTGCCATTTCCTTCTCCAGGCTATCTTCCTGACCCATGGATCGAACCCGGGTCTCCCGCATTGTAGACAGCGGCTTTACCGTCTGTGCCACCGAGGAAGTCCCGCCTAAGGTACTAGCTTTCTTCTTATCTCCAGAGAGAGGTACAACTTGCCCCACTCAATGATCTGGCCTTTAACTCCTAGATTGCTCCTTGTATGTTGTTCCAGTCTTGGAGACCATTACTTCCATGCCCAGACAGTTCACTCAATCTGACAAGTCAAATATCATGGTAAGCTTATCAGCCATTTGTCTTTGGAAAAGTCAAAGAAAAAAAGGCAAAAAGACAGCCTGGAGGCTAAGTCTATTCTTTAAGATTTTACACCATTTAATGATAAGCCACCCCCTTATACCCTTCATTTTATGCAATTCACTTTGTTAATTTTTACCACCTCTTCCTTTCTTTTCTTAATTCAAAGCCTAACTAATAGAACAAAGGCTATATTCTTTGAAAAGCTGGTGGTAGGATGATTTGGGAGAGAGGGTGAAATGAGAAGGAGAGCCCAGTGTTGGAGCATGAGAAGAGAGTGCCATAGGATCTGGGAGGCGAGAATTATACCCTTCCCTCTAAGGCATCAAAGAGTAGCTGACCACATTGTGTCAGGGAATTCCCTGTGCCCAGCTAGACAGTGGAGTGTCCTGATCTGGACCAAAGTGCAAAGAACAACAAACCAAAGAATGGGAGAGGGAATTACTCAGGAACTCATTTTCTTTATCTATAAAACTGACATGGTAGCCAAATCTAACTAAGGCTAACTCAGTAATGGAAACAATCATGATTAAGTAGAATTCTCTTCACACTCTTGACTTATATAAGAAAGGCAACTTTTTATGAATGGCTGTATTAATAATCATCAGAGGTTTACTTACAAAAAATTGATGAATTTGCAGTACATGAAAACATAATTTTTTTTTTTTTTTTTCAAAATTTGCTCCCTTCCTCACTTCCTGCTGGAGGCCTAGATTAGCTAGATTATATATTGGTTTTATACATTTACCATCTTCCCTCTTTTTTGTTGGTAATAGCATCCCAAGTCCTTTGGGAATTCTCTTTTCACTTGTTGTTGTATAGTTGGGAAAATAAATGATGTGATTCTGACTTTTCCAGCCAGGGAGTGACCTAATCAGACATTTTCCTGGAACTCTGAATGCCATGCAGAGTGATGTGGAGATGGGAAAGTCAGCAAAGGTCCCTCTATTCCCACAGCTGCCTCCTGCTCTCAGCAGGACTGAGAGCAGTTCCTATTCCTTAGATATTTGGGCAGTCATGCTCTTGCACCTTTAGGTTCTCAATTCTTTAGTTCTTCCTTCAATTAAACAAGCCACCTCATATCTTTCCACTAAATTCCCTTTTGTGCAGATGATGTTATAGGTTGAAATGTGCTTCCCTCTCCCAAAAGATGTGCTGAAATACAAACCTTCAGTGCCTTGGAATATGGACTTATTTGCAAGCAGGTTCTTTAGAGAAGTAATAAAATTAAAATAAGGTGATTAGGATGGGCCTTAATCCAACATGAATGCTGCTGCTGCTAAGTCACTTCAGTCGTGTTTGACTCTGTGTGACCCCACAGACGGCAGCCCACCAGGCTCTGCCGTCCCTGGGATTCTCCAGGCAAGAACACTGGAGTGGGTTGCCATTTCCCTCTCCAATGCAGGAAAGTGAAAAGTGAAAGTGAAGTCGCTCAGTTGTGTCCAGCTCTTTGCGACCCCATGGACTGCAGCCTATCAGGCTCCCCCGTCCATCAGATTTTCCAGGCAAGAGTACTGGAGTGGGGTGCCATCTCCTTCTCCAACACGACTGAAATCCTTATAAAAATGGAAAGTTAGACAAGACAGACACACTCAGAGACAAAATTGCAATGTGAAGACAGAGGATTGAAATGATGCTTCAGCAAGCCAAAAAAAAAAAAAAACAACAACACCAAAGAGTGCCAGTAAAACACTTGAAGCTAGGAAGAGGCAAGGAAGAATCTTTTCCCTACAGGTTCAGAGGGAGCAGGGACCTGAAAACACCTTGATTTCAGACATCTAGTCTCTAGAACTGAGGTAATAAATATCCTGTTGTTCCAAGCCACTCAGTTTGTGGTACTTTGTTATGTCAGCTCTAGCAAAACCTAATAAAGTTGGCTAAAAGAAGTTTCTGCTACTTGTAACCAAAGTACCTTGCCTCAAGGCAATGGTACTTTGAAAATGGTTCTGAATGCCAGATATGTCCTTCATAGAAACTTTGTTCTAAGTAAGAATGCGTTCATTTTTATTCACTACACCTCCAGGTCAGAGCTCAAATTATAGCATCTCTTCATCCACCAACCCAAAGAACGCAATCAAAAGATAACTGAAAAAAGGTGCTTCCCTATCTTTGATGAATAACTTATGATTTTTGAGGTTTGGAACAGGTACCAAGATACTGGATAAAGACAAGAGACTTTAGGAATTTGGTTGGATCTCCATTGTCATGTAGATCCAAAAATTCAAAAAGACAAAACAAAATCAAATATTTTATAGGACCAAAGGTATGTTTGAAGAGGCAAGATGAAGGTTCTTCTGATTTCCACAAGTAGATATGTATGTTTGGAGGATTATGTTGGGAAGACAATAGAATTTACAGAAAAGGACTATGACCACATGGTTATACTCGTGCTCATTCATAGCTCAGTTGGTAAAGAATCCACCTGCAACGCAGGAGACGCCGGTTCGATTCCTGGGTTGGGAAGATCCTCTGGAGAAGGGAAAGGCTACCCACTCCAGCATTCCTGAGCTTTCCTTGTGGCTCAGCTGTTAAAGAATCCACCCACAATGTGGAAGACCTGGGTTCGATCCCTGGGTTGGGAAGACTGGAGAAGGGACAGGCTACTCACTCCAGTATTCTGGCCTGGAGAATTCCATGAACTCTATAATCCAGGCGTTGCAGAGTCAGACACAACTGAATGACTTTCACTTTCACTTTCTTTTCTAAGCCTAGTTTGGCCAAGGTGATTGTCTGATCTCATAGCATGATGAATATCATGTGGACAATAAGATCTCCCCAAGTTCTGCTGTCCAAACATTCGATGCATTAATTTGCATTGTTGTTGTTTAGTCACTAAGTCGTATCTGACTCTTTTGTGACTTCATGGACTGTAGCCTGCCAGGCTCCTCTATCCAAGAGATTTCCCAGACAAGAATACTGCAGTGGGTTGCCATTTCCTTCTCCATGGAAATCTTCCTACCCCAGGGATCGGACCTGCATCTGTTGCATTGACGGGTGGATTCTTGATCACTTAACTTGCATTGCCCTTGGCTACTTGGAGCTGCTGTTACAGAAATAATGGTGACAGGTTTTTTTTTGAAATTCAACTTTAAGAGGCATCCTGTGGATGCAGTATACATCCTACCTATCCCTTACACATTTACATACACAGTCTGTGACCTGAACAATGAGGGCCTGGAATAAAGTTGCTTGAAATGTTCATTTCCCAGAGAGATAAGGTAGGACATAGTGATGGTTTCATGCACAGACAGCTGTAGAAAGTTATTCTTGCACGATGTGAAGTGGGGGCTTCCCTGGTGGCTCAGATGGTAAAGAATCTGCCCACAATGTAGGAGACTGAGGTTCAATCCTTGGGTTGGGAAGATCCCCTGGAGAAGGGAATGGCTACCCACCCCAGTATTCTTGCCAAGAGAATCCCATGGTCAGAGGAGTTGATGGGGTACAGTCCATAGGGTCACAAAGAGTCACATGACTGAGCAACTAACACATACACACACACACACACACACACACACACACACAAACTGATGTTAGGTGGTAGAGCAAGCCTAGGAAAAATCCTTTATTTCCTACTATAAAAACTAATAAGTAAAGGGGAAAAAAGAATTTTATTTTATTTTCTCTAAACTATATTGCTGCTGCTGCTGCTGCTAAGTCGCTTCAGTCGTGTCCAACTCTGTGCGACCCCATAGATGGCAGCCTGCCAGACTCCCCCATCCCTGGGATTCTCCAGGAAAGAACACTGGAGTGGGTTGCCATCCCCTTCTCCAATGCATGAAAGTGAAAAGTGAAAGTGAAGTCACTCGGTCGTGTCTGACTCTTAGTGACCCCATGGACTGCAGCCTACCCGGCTCCTCCATCCATCAGATTTTCCAGGCAAAAGCACTGGAGTGGGGGTGCCATTGCCTTCTCCAAACCATATTGAAATTGTGAATTACAGGTAAGGATGACTAAGAAAAATACTAAATTGTGTCTATGTATTTACTTAAATATTCTCCTCTACACTTTCAATCTGGTGTCATGTCCTACAATAAAAATAATACGATTTTTAAGTGACATGGAATAGAGACTTTAAGACTAAAAACTATAAGGTTTTTATTTGGAGCTCAAATTAGAAAGCTCACTTGACTTTGTGGGCCAAAGATTCTTACCAAGGCCTTGGCACCCTTGAGACAGCTGTTAAGCCACCTCATATCCTTCTAATTTCTTTCCTCATATCTCTTCAATATTTGCTTTCTAGCAAAGGATCCAGAAAAATAAACATCCTCTTGAAGGATGTAAATTAAGTATGTGAAAATCAATATCACTGAAAAAAATGATGAATAAAAATTGAGTTCCACTATTAACTGACTAATGGAGGGAGCTTCTTTAACATTCTAGCTTTGTTTGTAGATCAAGGACCAGATAGATATAAAAAAACTTGATTTTTACCTATCATGGTTGCTTTTAATACTTACTTTTGGATTATATTACCAGAGTTAATAACAAACATATTTTTCCTATAATGACCTGCCCCCAAACACATGTGCAACACTGACAGAAATAGCGACTTAAATTTGCAATTTATTTGGAATTTATGAAAAGCATGCTGAGTCAATAATAAGAGCTACTCTTCATTTCCTTAACAAGGAAATTTCCTACTTGTATTATCTTATTTGGTCCTCCTCACAACTACTTTTGAGAAAGGAACTATAAATGCACCCATTTCACATATGAGGAAACAGAGAAGTGTCAAGATTTGTCCAAGGTCCCACTGGTGGTAAGAACTAAGCTGGGATCCGGCCCAGGCAGCCTGACACAAGGGCCAGGACGTTGACCTCATTACTATCACTTCACTCTGTCACTCCCCTGAAGCCCCCAAGGGATTATTCTAATTCTTTACAAGCCATTTTAAAAAACAATCAAAACATAAAAAACATTGAATCTCAAAACTTGAAGCATCCTCAAAATCCCCAAGTCCCCAAATCTCTTCTAAAATGAAGCATATCCAAGCCTGCATGAAAGCATAAAGGACTGGGAATTCACCAAGTCCTGCAACAGTACACTAAACTTAAGACTAACCCGAAGTTAAAAAGTTTCTTTCAAAAGTGAGTTTCTGTAACTTCCTCTGTCTCGAATTAAAATTTCTATCTCTGATTCTCCTTCTGCACAGTGGTCCTAGATATCTAAGGAGAGCTTTTACGTTTCTCTTGAGTTTTATTTTCTGGTAAAAATATTCCTAGTTGCATGCAACCCAGGTTGATTTTTCATACCAAAGTATATTTTGCAATGTACGGAGACATATTTTGTTGTCATAATTGGAAAGGGTGATGTTATTGACATTCAGGGAGCAGGGGTCAGAAATGCTGCCAGATGTCTTACAATGCACAAGACAGCCTGCTACAACAAAGAGTCATCTGATCTACAATGACGGTAGTGCTTCAGCTGAAAACCTTTGGTCTAGAGGAGGTGATTTTCACCAACAGCAGGGACTCTGTGTCCTCTATATGAGTTAGTGTGCCATTCCCTGTTAAGAATGGTAGCTATAAGGACAGCATAATTCTCTGGTGTATTCTATACAGATCAGAGAAGCCTAGAATATTACCTTCTACTCTACCCACCATAACTTAATGCAACCTGCGGGACACCCAACAGTACAGTATAAAAGACCTGCACCTTCTCGGAGCTATTCTAGGACAGGCTGTAAGAAAGTCTACCCCTAACTGATTTATACATTTCACAGATGTTTGCCTGTTCTAAATTGTATCCTCAGTTCCTAGTACAATGCTATATAGAGAGTTATACTCACAAAAGGGCTGAATAAATAGTAAACCCTTAATCACTACCAATTAAAATAAATAACACTAAAATGTGGGACCAGGATTTGAAAATATGAAAAGCTGTGTCTATCAGAGAGATGAGGAAAGGCTGTCTCCAATAAGTGTCTTTTAAGTTGGATTTTGGGCTTTCCCAGTGGCTCAGAGGTAAAGATTCTGCCTGCAGTGCAGGAGCCACAGGTTCAATCCCTGGATTGGGAAGATCCCCTGGAGGAGGGTATGGCAACCCACTCCAGTATTCTTGCCTGGAGAACCCCATGGACAGAGGAGCCTGGTGGGCTACAGTTCACAGGGCTGCAAAGAGTTGGACTGAAGCGACTTAGCACAACACAGCACAAGGACAGAGGAGGAGAAAGTATGATCCAGGTGTTATAAAGAGCATGGACAAAGACCTGGGACAGAAATTTTATATATATACACATCCATCTATAAATATACATCCATGTATCCACATACACATATAACTATAACAGAGTACAATTAGCTGGATGGGAGAGTGTTTATATGGAAGTAGAAGGAAGTAAGCCTAAAATAGCTGACTGAGGGGCAGATCTCAGGGCAATGGTTCTCCAATGATGATGTGCTTCAGAATCACCTGGAGAACTTACTGAAACACAGGTACAGGTAAATCTTGAATGGGGCCTAAGAATTTGCATTTTTGATAGCTCCCAAATGATCTGTTGATGGTCATCTGGTGACCACACATTGAGATAATTGTCTTAGAGGTTTTTGAATGCTATGCTAGGAAGAGTCACCAAAAGTTTTTTTGAAGTGGGAAATGTCCATCACAATCAACACTATTCTACCAAAGGAACTGAATTACAACAAATTCAAGAAAAAGAATGGTTGGTTCACAGGCTAGCTGGATAGTATTCATCAGAAAAAGCAATTCTGTCTCAGCTGCTGCTGCTGCTAAGTCGTTTCAGTTGTGTCCGATTCTGTGCGACCCCATAGAAGAAGCCCATCAGGCTTCTCTGTCCCTGGGATTCTCCAGGCAAGAACACTGGAGTGGGTTGCCATTTCCCTCTCCAATGCAGGAAAGTGAAAAGTGAAAGTGAAGTCGCTCAGTCATGTGTGACTCTTAGCGACCCCATGGACTGCAGACTACCAGGCTCCTCCATCCATGGTGTTTTCCAGGCAAGAGTACTGGAGTGGGTTAATCCACTGGATTAATCTAGGTCTGTTCTCTAGACTTCCACTAGACAATTCACACTCTTTTTTTAACTAGAATACTTTTACAAAGTGGTTAAGTAAATGTTTAAATGACAAATGAGGTTCCAGATGGCCAGGATTAACTAAAATGTAGCAAGGATATTTACAAAGTAATATATTATGCAAAACATTTCCAAGTATCGCTCACAAAACTCCATTAAAATCCCCTTTGGTAGACCAGTCACTAGCTTCCCCAACTATGCTGCTACTGTTAAGTCGCTTCAGTCGTGTCCGACCCTGTGCGACCCCATAGACGGCATAGGCTCCCCCGTCCCTGGGATTCTCCAGGCAAGAACACTGGAGTGGGTTGCCATTTCCTTCTCCAATGCATGAAAGTGAAAAGTCAAAGTGAAGTCGCTCAGTCGTGTCTGACTATTAGCGACCCCATGGACTGCAGCCCACCAGGCTCCTCCATCCATGGGATTTTCCAGGCAAGAGTACTGGAGTGGGTTGCCATTGCCTTCTCCTAGCTTCCCCAACTATAGCCATGTGTAATGTGTGATAAATGCTTCTAAATGTCTCTGGGGACACAATTTACTTTGACAACTTTTAGAAGGCAGTCATGTATTTTTATGTTCCATGCTAAGCTTTCCCACTCCTCTTGCAATTAAGGAAAATTCTTCCTCCTCACTTACTGCCCTTCCAACCACAGTGAAGGCAGAAGGANTAAATGCTTCTAAATGTCTCTGGGGACACAATTTACTTTGACAACTTTTAGAAGGCAGTCATGTATTTTTATGTTCCATGCTAAGCTTTCCCACTCCTCTTGCAATTAAGGAAAATTCTTCCTCCTCACTTACTGCCCTTCCAACCACAGTGAAGGCAGAAGGAGCAAAGAGAACAACTTGGAGCCCTAGACTTTCAGAATCAGAGGAGACTTTAGCAGTCTTCTTACGTTTTTGCATCTGGGTACCACCAATTCTGTGGTCTTAGAATCAGTTACTTAACCTCTCGAAGACTCCATTTCCTCATCTGGGACTGTTATGTCCAGCTCACTGACTAGCTGTGAGAACTGATGACCAATATGTTTAAAACTTAGAAAGTTTCTGACATATAAAGCTTAAGAAAGAGTTCAGTTCACTTCAGTTCAGTTCAGTTGCTCAGTCGTGTCCGACTCTTTGAGATGTTTTTCTGAAACTCTCTTGCTTTTTCCATGATCCAGCGGATGTTGGAAATTTGATCTCTGGTTCCTCTGCCTTTCTAAAACCAGCTTGAACATCTAGAAGTTCACGGTTCACATATTGCTGAAGCCTGGCTTGGAGAATTTGAGCATTACTTTACTGTGTGTGAGATGAGTGCAATTGTGCGGTAGTTTGAACTTTCTTTGGCATTGCCTTTCTTCGGGATTGGAATGAAAACTGAACTTTCCAGTCCTGTGGCCACTGCTGAGTTTTCCAAATTTGCTGGCATATTGAGTGTAGCACTTTCACAGCATCATCTTTCAGGATTTGAAACAGCTCAACTGGAATTCCATCACCTCCACTAGCTTTGTTCGTAGTGATGCTTTTTATTCCAAGTCCCTCTGATCTTACATGTAGGTGTGCGTGTGTTCTAAGTCACTTTAGTTGTGTCAAACTCTGTGTTACTGCATGGTTACAGCCCACCAGGCTCCTCTGTTCATGGGGATTCTCTGGGCAAGAGCACTGGAGTGGGTTGCCATGCCCTCATCCATGGGATCTTCCCGACCCAGAGATTGAACCTGCATCTTTTACAACTTCTTCATTTGCAGGCTGGTTTTTACCACTGGTGCCACCTGGGAAGCTCTGATTTTATATGTATGTATGTATATGTGTGTGTGTGTGTGTGTGTGTGTATAATATTATTGTAAACAAATTTAAATACATTTTGGAACTGCGACTCTAAATCATTTAACAAATAACATCGAAGCCACTGAGTTCAACCTCTTTCCTGGTTGTTGATTCTAAGAAACAAAAGGCAAAGAATTGATCCCTCAAGTTGAATGGAAACAATGAGACTATACTGGCTACACATAGTGAGGTTGATTAGTTGCAGCATCCTCTCATAGACTTAATCCAGGCCCAGCTTTTCTATCTGGGATGGCTGAAGATCACATCTTGGATGATCCACAGAAATCAAATCTCCAATTAAGATAAGCTAAAGAAAAAAATGTCAATCACTGGAGAGAAGAGATGAAGTATCTGGTGGCTGATAAGACCTGGATTTTGGAATGGGATAAGAAAACAGAAACCTTTCACCACAAATATTTTCACGATTCCTAATCAATAAAGCACAATCATCTTTAAAATTTAGGAGTAAAGTGTTAAAGATCTTCACTGAACTAGCAAATTTAGGATTTACAAGGGCATTTTGCCTTTAGCAAGAAAATCAGTAAGTCCTAGTCTTAAACATTTCATGCATGTTCCTTTTGACTTTGGACAAATCTTTGGACACTACACATCTTTGTGTATCTGTTTTCTTATGTGTAAACAGGGTATTGACTTATATCTGAGTTTTTATAAGAGGTTGTAATTGTAATGAATTAAAGATGGCCACATCTCCCATCCAGGGACAGGGCATCTGCACCCTTCCCACAGGGCTGCCCTGTGACTGATTTGACCACAGAGAATATTGGAAGTGTTATATGACAGTCCCAGGTTCAATTTTTAATAAGACTCTTGGTTTCTTGGAGTCAGGAGCTGTCATGTAAAAAATCTAGCATGCATTAACGTGAGATCATGAATAGGGATCTTGGACAGAGAGAAGAGCCTGGCTGAGCCTAGCCTTCCAGATGACCCCACCAAGATGCCAGGTATATAACTAAATGACCTTGGACCCTCCAGGCCAGTTCAGTCTCCAGTTAATAGCCACCAAGTGACTTCAGTCAAGCTGAAGCTCCTGATGAACAGAACTGTGACATCTAATAACAATGCATTGTTGTTTAAGGCACTAAGTTTTGGGGTAGATGTTACACCCAACCACAGAGGTAATCAGGTAGCATACAGTCGGGGGTAACTGTGGGGTTTACCGGCAGGGCAGTAATTCTCCTTCCAGAAGGTGATCCATATTTAGGGGGCAGAATTTTAGAGAAAAAGACCAATCTTTCTGCTCTTGATTTTGTTATATTTTAGTTCCTCCAGTTCTCTTTTGAGGAGGTGGAGAAGACAGAAAGGCACCAGTAGCTCAAGAAGAAACTAAAGCCCTTTTTCTTGGCATCCCAAGAGGCTCAGCAAGCTGCCAGTCACCTGGGGGATCAATGGGGAAGACCTCACAGGGATGTTCACCAGGAGCCAGGCACAAGAAGAGGCTGAGATGCAGCCATGAGCAGATATAAAACTGTGGGTTCCAGTAAGGAAAAACTATAGGGGTGGAAGGACAGGGAAAGACTGCTTCCTGTCAGAGATGCAGAGGGCATCAGATCGAGTCTTTGCACATAATCCCACATGCAATGTGCAGATCTAATGTTTACTATGTTCTTCTTGGTTAAATATTCTTCTGTACACTCACGATAAGAAAACTTGCAAGAAGGGGAATATCAGTTGTCTAGGAAGGTGTCTCCTGAGTTATCACTGACTAAAGAAAAAAGGATAATCCACTAAAAATATAATCTCCAAAAATCTTAGAAGGGTTTACTGAGCACATACAAAGGTTTCCAAGGTATACTTTGATATACATGAACTGATCAGTCTGTCAGTAGACACTGGATGATTATCCCACTGACCGTTTCAGACTAAGCCAAGGGTCACATTCCCTGGAAAGTTCTTCTGGCCCCAAAAAGCTCAGGGGAGACTCTCCTGTCAGAGATGTGGATTGGTTTTTCATCTCTGCATTTCTTTGGGGGGGCGGGGATGGGCATGCCACATGACTTGTGGGTTTCCCTGGTTCCTCAGTGGTAAAGAATCCGCCTGCAGTGCAATAGACACAGATGTAGGTTCAATCCCTGGGTCGGGAAGACCCACTGGAGTAGGAAATGGCAACCCATTCTGGTATTCTTGCCTGGGAAATCCCATGGACAGAGGCGCCTGGAGGGCTACAGTCTTGTGCTTAGTCACTCAGTAGTGTCTGACTTTTTGCAGTCCTTTGGACTGTAGCCTGCCAGATTCCTCTGCCCATGAGGATTCTCCAGGCCAGAATACTAGAGGGGGTTGCCATGCCCACCTCCAGGGCATCTTCCTGACTCAGGAATCAAACTCAGGTCTCCTGCATTGCAGGCGAATTCTTTACCGTCTGAGCAGCCAGGGAAGCCCAGGCTACAGTCTATAGGGTTGCAGAGTTGGACATGACTGAGCAACTAAACAGCAGCAGGAGCACATGACTTGCAGGATCTTAGTTCCCTGGCCAGGGATCAAACCCATGCCCCAGCAGTGAAAGTGTTGAGTCCTAACCACTGGACCACCAGGGAAATTCCTCTGCCCTGGTGCTTTACAGTACCTTGTATATATGTGTGACACAGCATTTCTCTGGCTATATTATAATTGTCCGCTTATTTCTCTGCTACAATTACTATTATTCAAACCATGTTGCTGTTGTTTAGTTGCCAAATTTTGTCTGACTCTTTTACAACCCCCTAGACTGTAGTCCCTCATACTCCTCTGTCCATGGAATTTCCCAGGCAAGAATACTGGAGTAGATTGCCATTTCTTTCTCCAGGGGGGTCTTTGTTACCCAGAGGTCAAACCTGCATCTCCTGCATTGGCAGGTGGATTCATTACCACTAAACCACCAAGGAAGCCCATTCCTGCTATACACACCACCTATTTTTTTAGGACACACTTTCTGTCAGAAGTATTCTATGTTATTTCTAATTCCTACAGCAACTCTGCAAGGCAGCATTTAACATCCACACTTTAAATATAAAGAAACTGAAGCCCAGAAAATTTAATATACTTGCCCAACATCACACAGCCAGATATGATAGAACTGGGACTGAACCCCACATTTGCCAAAGTTCATACCATGGTAATGTTAACAAAAGGGCCAGGCTTGACACAAGTAACCTTATTTAGAAATAGGAAGGACTGTGTGCAATGCCCTATAAGCTTTCTGAGCTGAGGACACAAGGAAAAAGACATATTTAAAGATGAAACTGACAGATAAGATAATACACAGGAATAATAACGAAGAAGCTACTGCAATAACCCAGAAACAAGATGAAAAAAGTTTAAGATGGGGAAGATAGATTTGAAAGATATTTATGAAAATATAGCCAAGACTCGGCATTTGGCTGGTCATGGTAGATAAGTAAAAGATGCCCTCAAAGAATTACCTTTAAATGATGAAAAGTTAACTAATAAATGCACCTTTGATGTACAAAGTGGAAGAGGATAATGTTTATGATGGAAATTTCCACTTTGGGATTAGGAAGACAGAAAGATGCTTAAGGCAAGATGTTGAACAGGCAGCTACCTGTTCTACAGAGACCAGAGGCATGAGGCATGGGACATGGGACATAGGAAAAGACAGCAGGAGAGATGAAGGCAGAGGTGCAGATAAAGCCACAGGATGGGTGATCCCTCCAAAAAAGAGAAGGAGGATATCCAGGGCTGGAAGGCTGAGGGTCTAACCTTGAAGAACACTCAACTATGCAACAGGAAGAAAAAATGACTATCAGTGTCAGAGGGCACTCACAATAGCTACCAGGAATTCGCACTGGGACAGGCAAGCAATAATGGAATAATAATTGTAGCTAACATTTACGGAACATTTACTAGTTGCCACACACTAGTATATCTTTTTTGGGCATATACTCAGTAATTTTATCTTCAGAAACTCCAAACGGAATATGGGACTTCTCAAGTGGCTCAGTGGTAAAGAATCCACCTGCCAATGCAGGAGACACAGAAGATGTGGGTTTGATCCTTGGGTTGGGGAGATACCCTGGAGGAGGAAATGGCAACTCACTCCTGTATTCAGGACCCTTATTCAGTGGACATTAATCTGAGCAAACTCTGGGAGAGAGTGGAGGACAAAGGAGCCTGGCACGCGGCAGTCCATGGGATGGCAAAGAGTCAGACACAACTTAGCAACTGAACAACAAAATGGAATACACTATTAATATTATTGGACTTCCCTTGTGGCTTAGCTGGTAAAGAATCTGTCCGCAATGCAGGAGACCTGAGTCCAATCCCTGGGTTGGGAAGATCCCCTGGAGAAGGGAAAGGCTACCCACTCCAGTATTCTGGCCTGGACAATTCCATGGACTGTATAGTCCATGGGGTTGCAAAGAGTTGGACATGACTGAGCAACTTTCATTCACTCACTTATTAATATTATTAATACAATTTTGCTGATGAGAAGACAAAAACCAGAGAATTTAAGTAACTTAAGACCATATAATTGGTAATTAGTCAAAGCTGGGTTTGAATCTAGGAAACCTAGGGTCCAAGGTCTCATTCTTATAAATGTATATATCAAGACTTCTAAAAGGGTAGAAAAACTAACACTAAAGTCATATCAAACCACAAGTCACATTTCAGAGCATTCTTTGCTCAGCTAAACATGCCTGGAGCAGCTACTATTGATCTGTAAGAACACAGAAACAGATGAGATAAAGACTGACCCTTAAGGAGCTGGTGAGAGACAGATAAATAAACCAATTTTTTAAAAAAGTGATAACTGCTGTGTTAGTATTTAACATTTTCTCTCTCTCTCTCTCATTTTTTTAACATTCTATGGGAGCTCAGAGAAAGAAATAACAAATCTTCTTTGGGAATGAAGCTCAGCCAGTAAGTGGAGAAGGTGAGTACTGAAGAAGGGTGGATATTCACCTGGAAATGAAGAGGAACTCAAGACACAAGTGCAACATGGAATTATGAGGAATCACACCATACCCAGGAAATGATAACATACCAGTCCTGGGTGGGAACAGAGATAGGAAGACATAGACTGAGGATAATTCTGAGGAAAAGGATGGAAATACACGCTAAGAACTTAGCCTATGTTTAATAATGTGTCACCAAAAATCCTCTGGGCTTTGCACATGCTGTTTCCTAGAGCTACTGCTCCCCATACTTCACCTTCTCCCTCTTCACCTACGGGCACCTATATCACCTACAGACCCCAGCTTCAGCAGCACTTCTTCTGATAGCTGTCCCTGTATAGGAAGTCACGTGCTCCAACAACTCCTTTGACTTCCCCTTATTCTATTTCAATAACCACCAATTTTACTATAATTATCTACCTACTATCAGTATTTTTCACTAAAATCTCTGTGATTCAGAGCTATTCTGATTGTTCACCATTGTACTTCCAGTGCTCTACTCAACTCAAAGCAATTAGTAAGCACTCAATAAATAGTTCATAAAATGAATATAAAAATAAGATTTCATATCCTCTAGCGTGAACTTCAACTCAACAAATACTACTATTATATAAAAGCATGAACTTCAGAGACTATGTGAGAAGGGGAACCTTGTAATCCCCATTCCTTGCAGAAATGCATTTCAATCCTGTTGGGAAAACAAATTAATTGTGTGACACAAGCTCACAGTGACAGACACTTTTCATTTATACACTACAAAATTGAGTTATGCTCCAGGGAGATCATTAAGAAATGCCAGCACATTTACCTCCAGCACAGGATGAAATAAACAATCTTTGACTCAGAATTGTATGTTTTAGAAGCAAAACTGTTTTAAAAGAAAATGTGTGACTGAGTATCTGCTGGAGGAGTTTTGCAGATCAGTTCAGTTCAGTTCAGTCGCTCAGTCATGTCCGACTCTTTGCGACCCCATGAATCGCAGCATGCCAGGCCTCCCTGTTCATCACCATCTCCTGGAGTTCACTCAGACTCACGTCCATCGAGTCCATGATGCCATCCAGCCATCTCATCCTCGGTCGTCCCCTTCTCCTCCTGCCCCCAATCCCTCCCAGCATTAGGGTCTTTTCCAATGAGTCAACTCTTCGCATGAGGTGGCCAAAGTACTGGAGTTTCAGCTTTAGCATCATTCCTTCCAAAGAAATCCCAGGGATGATCTCCTTCAGAATGGACTGGTTGGATCTCCTTGCAGTCCAAGGGACTCTCAAGAGTCTTCTCCAACACCACAGTTCAAAAGCATCAATTCTTCGGCACTCAGCCTTCTTCACAGTCCAACTCTCCCATCCATACGTGACTACTGGAAAAACCATAGCCTTGACTAGACGGACCTTAGTCGGCAAAGTATATGCTATCTAGGTTGGTCAAAACTTTTCTTCCAAGGAGTAAGCATCTTTTAATTTCATGGCTGCAGATAAAACACATCAAATTCTGGGGCTGCCAAGAGGAAGGATGGCAATCCAGATGGACACATCAAAGAGAAGACCATGCAGTGCTACAGATAATGGTGTCCTCAGTGAAGTGAAAGGGAACTACATTTGAGCCAAATACAGGGCAATATACAGCATGATCAGAGAAAGAGCATCAGTGGCAAAAAGTCAAGAAGTATGGTACGTGCAGCCAGTGGAAGGACCTAGCGATATATGGCTTAGTGTAAAGAAGACTTGGGGATGACACACCTCTGTCATGTTGTAGAGACTCCATAAAGATCCCCGTCAGTCTTCAGGTCAGCTTAAGAGAAGCTGGTAGCTGCTATTCATGTTGCCCAGCATCCTTCTTTCCAGAGGGAAAAGAAATGTCATTTTCCTGTGACGGATGCTTCTGGTAAAGGTGGCAGTCACAGGGCCTCATCTCTGCTCAACAACCATATGTGTCAGCCCCACACTATGATGATTAGTCAAGAGGAGAGTGTCTGGCTCAGGCACAGTCAGTGGTCTTCAATGAGAAACAGCATTTAGGTTTATCTTCTTTGGATTCATGAGGTAAGGATGCTTTAAGACTCATGTTGCCTACAGCTATTTTTCAACCCAGCCTGAGAATGAATCTAACAAGTAAACAGCATAGGGACAGAGAGGGACAGACACAGAGAAACAGAGACACAGAGAGAAGGACAGAGAGAAAGAGAAAGAAAGAAAGAGATAAAGAGGAGAGGGAGACAGAGACACCGGGAGAGAACCAGACTAGATGATAATGGTCAAACCCTGCAGAGCCATGTCTGAAGCCTGACTTTTCAGCTACAAAACAATCAGTTTATTTTCTGTCACACAATAATGAAAAAGACCTTACTAAAATATCACCTGAGAAGCAGGTTGATAAAAACACTACATTCAGGCAACTCATTAGGATATATAAAGAGAAAGCCCTCTTCAAGGTCTTATTTAAAACATAAAAGCATTGAGTAAACTAAAAATATATTCACATAACAAGTCTGCTTATTGCATATGAAATGATTGGCATTTAGAGGGGACTATTATTTACAGTTGTTGACTCTAGAGTATACAGTTGTGGAGGTGGACAGGAAGAAATGGGGACATTTTTATGTTTTACTTGTGAAATAACAACTTTTTTACAATGCTCAGATATTATTGTTATGATATTTTAAAACTGTAATGATTAGAAAGGACCTTGGTGAAAGAAATCCAACACAAGATCATGAACTGGGGTTGGATGAATGAAGATGAAGGTGAGGGTCATCATGAGGAAGAATCTGCTAATAGGAGATGGTGAGGGCTCCCCTGGGGGGAGATTTCAGGGCATTTTGTGAGAAAGCAGAGAGAAATCTTTGGTCAGAAAGATGTCCATGCTCCCCACCTTGTTCTGACCCCAGAGGGAACTTCTCACACCTAAGTCAGAATGTTCTCAGAGATTCGAGGAATGTGCTATTCGAGGAGCATGTCCAGCTAAAAGCCCTCTGTGGACACACTTACAGTCAAGAAGTGTTAACTTCCAGTAAAGAGAAAACTGAGTGCATATTTCAGAAATTAGTAAAAATGACCAAGATCCAAATGACCATCCAGCCTAGCCAACACTACTCTCTACTGCCCCCAGATGACCATTTTAATAGTTTGGTACAATTTCATTCCTACTTTCTCTCATACACACTAACTCATGTACACCCAGATACAAACATCTACATATTTATTTTCCAAAAGTGAAATTACTCTAAACATTAAAGTCTGAAACTTGCTTCCCCCCATAATATGCCAGTGATATCTTTCTAGGACATCACACATAACTTTTTCTCATGGTTTTAATGGCTACATTATATTTCACTTTAAAAATTAGCATTTCATTACAAATACTTGGTTGGTTTTAATTTTGACAGTAAATCTTAGATTTAAAACAATCAATTATATGTAAAGCTTTAATGCTGTTTTTGACCTCCCGTGACCCATATTATGTGATGCATGTATTTTAATCATATTTTGGAAATTATTTCTAATAAGTCAATAAACTTTCATTAACAGGTCTCAGTCCTCAAAGCATTAGGAAGCACAGTGGATAGAGAAAGATAGCTAGAGAAATGCATCTGATATATATATATATAATTTTAACTTTTTTATATTGGAGTGTAGCCAATTAACAATGCCATGATAGTTTCAAGTGCACAGCAGAGCAACATAGACATTTAATAATATATTAATGGAGTCTTGCATTTTGCTTTGATACAGAGGTCTACCATCTGGATGGAATTAGGAATCAAGGTGAGCATTCTTGCTCGAGAGGCACTACCTACATCAGTCACCCCCAAAGACTCAGAGAAGCTTTAGAGAGGACAAGACATCCTGCTAGGCATCACTTGGTGAGCAGTAATATCACACTTCTCTGAGACATTTATTCTGTACTTCAGCCCAGCCCAGCCCAGCCCAGTTGTAATACTGGGAGGAGCACAGAAAAATAGAAGCTAGATATAAATAAGATCACACTCTTTTCAGGCTAAACTGTCCTGTAAGGTTCATCTACAGTGAACCTTCCAGCTCAATGAGAATGTCACTCTTGGGACAGAAAATGATGGGAGATAACTGGCAAGTTTCCAAGACTCTCAGAAGAAAACAAAATCATTTGACTTCATTTATTAATAACTTATGGATTGGAGTTTCTGATGTCCACTCTAAGAGAAAGAAATGGAATTATTGGCACCACTGTTCAAAAAGAGAAATGTGCTGAACATTCCATTTGTTCATTGGTGTTTATAAAATTCTTAAATCAGTATTTATGTAATTACTGGTTAACTGACAACCTCCCAAATAAAATGTAAGTTCTGTGAGGGCAAGAGCTTTGTCCTTACTCATGCTCTTGCACTTCTACCCACTTCTTAAGAGAGACACTTAAGAAAAAAAAATGAAAGAAAAATCAATTGTGGTTTTAATCACAATTGCACTAAGTTTTTAAAGGAGAAGACTGGATCTGACCAGCTCAGAGAGGACTTCTGCGAGAATGAGAGGATTGAGCTAAAATGTGAAACACATGCAAGAGAGGAGGGAGGAAAGGAGCTTTGTGGGCAGAGGGATGAGCCAAGGCCCTGAGGTGGCTGAGTACAGAGCACCGGAAAGAGAGAAAGAAGGTCAAGAGTGAGACTGGTGAAGGGCATCAGGAGCATAAAGTGGGCTGGACATATAGGTAGGAAATAAATGATGCAAACTGTACAGGCCAAGGAGTTTGGTCTTATTGTTGGTGCAATGAATAGCCATTGATGGGCTTCCCTGGTGGCTCAGAGGTTAAAGCGTCTGCCTCTAATACGGGAGACCTGGGTTCAATCCCTGGGTTGGGAAGATCCCCTGGAGAAGGAAATGGCAACCCACTCCAGTATTCTTGCCTGGAGAATCCCATGGACGGAGGAGCCTGGTGGGCTACAGTCCATGTGGTCGCAAAGAGTCGGACAGGACTGAGCGACTTAACTAACTAACTAACTAAGCAAAAGAACAAGAAGATAAGAGCTGCAGTATTAGAAGAGATCTTGTAAACACTGAGTGGATTAGAGGGGATAAAAGAAATATGGAAAAAATAATTAGGAGGTTGTTGCAGTGATATCCAAAAGACAACAATAGTCTGGACTAGAATGACAGAGATGGGAAGAAATAGATCTGTGCCAGGAGGAAAGTCAAAGGGCTTGTCATTATTTAAATGCAGTGGATAAGGAAAGACCAGATTAAGAGTAACTACCTGGTTTCTAGGTGTGGCAGCTGCAAGAAAAGCTACTCACTGAGAAGGAGGTCCAAGTTTGTTAAGAAAGACCATGGGTTGTATGGACAGAAACTGAAATTAGCATCACTAACATTGAGGGCTGTGCCACGCTGGGTCAATGATATGCTTTATTTTTTTTTTTTAATTTTATTTTTACTTTATTTTACTTTACAATACCGTATTGGTTTTGCCATACATTGACATGAATCCACCATGGGTGTATATTAGCTCCCAATCCCGAATCCCCCTCCCACCTCCCACCCCACATCATCTCTCTGGCTCATCCCTGTGCACCAGCTCCAAGCATCCTGTATCCTGTATCGAACATAGGCTTGTGCTTCGTTCTTACATGTTAGTTTACATGTTTCAATGCCATTCTCCCAAATCATCCCACCCTCTTCCTCTCCCATAGAGTCCAAAAGTCCTTTCTATACATTTGTGTCTCTTTTGCTGTCTCACATACAGGGTCATCACTGCCATCTTTCTATATACCATATATATGTGTCAGTATACTGTATTGGTGTTTTTCTTTCTGGCTTACTTCACTCTGTATAATAGGTTCCAATTTCATCCATCTCATTAGAAGCCAGAATGATATGCTTTAAATGGATCATCTAATTCATCCTAACTGCCATCCTATAAAATAGGTACTGTTGCTCCCATTTTTAGAGATGAGAAAACTGAGATTTGGAAAGGCTTAGTAATTTATCACCATTCTCAGAGCTAAAAATTGGCTGAGCTGGGATATGAACCTGGATTTCCTTGGTTCTAAAACAGATGGCTCTTAATTACCAGCCCATACTGCTTCATGACAACTGAGGTCTACTTAGGAAAAATTTCATGGTTTCAAAAGGGCATGATACTTACCCTAGAACTCTGAAGCCAAACCTTCCTCGGAAACCTTCAGTTTTCCTCTCCAGGCCTCCCAGAACAACTGTCCACATCAGCAAGATGATTCTACACTTTCTCCCATCCTTAACTCCCCACCCACTCAGGCTTTTGGCCAAACTTCAAGGTTATCTCCAGTTGCCCTGATCTCCTCAATCTTGCCTTCTCTGAATTAATATGATATTTTCAGTCTCACCGCTTCGTTTGGCAACACTCACATGAGGTCTACCCTGCAGGATGTCCATATATTCTCAACTTCCTCACATTTTATTTTTCTTATTGTGGATTTTTTTTTTTTTTTTTTTAACAGTATATACTGACTGTCTTATAAAGCCTTTCAAGCACTGAAGTCAGATTGTTGTAAATAAGCCAATAAACACAAAAACTGTAACACTCTGGTTCTGGCTGCCAACCAACAGCTCTGTTTTACCAATGTTATTATCTCTAGCTGTGGAGTGGAATCTCATTATACATTGCATTTAAATTACACACATTCATCTATATATTCTTGGCAGAGCAAGAGACAGAGAACATGCACATTTTATACAGAGCAGGCCATTATGCATGCCATTCTAATCCATAAGCATGTGTCCCATAAAATAGGAGATGAATTAACTGATATGAGTCCCTAAGGATCTTTTCCAGTATGAGAAATTATCTGGACAAACTCTGATTTTAGTGTATAAAGGTACATATTTTAGATAAACCACAATCTCTAATTTTAAGTCAACTATTCTTCCTATTGCTCTATTAAGGAACCTATCCTAGTGACCTATCCCAAAATTAGGGGGAAAGTTGGGTCTCCTGAACTAATCAAGAGACAGTAAGAGATTGTCCCTGGCAATTCTGATAACACAAGACTTTCACATCATACTTTCTTTTGGGATCTACCCCTAAGATATGACTACAGTGATGGCAGTATATGTTCGGTTAATCATCTGACTTTTAAATTGTATTCTCCCTTTATTATTGAAATTAAATAAGGGAACTAGAAAATGAAAAGTGCTGATACAACTGATAAACACGTGTCTCTAAGAAATGAGGCAAAGATGGAAATCATTAGGCCTCCTGAAATCAAATGTGAAAAAAGAAGAACCCAGCTATGCAAGAGGAATGGAATTCTAACTTGGGTCTGAAAAGCAAACAATTATTAGGGATTTTATAATCACCTTTGATTTTAAAAGAGCCTCCCCGGTCACAGGCACAAATCTAAATACACACATAAAATTATGATACGGGTGCATTATCAGAAGGTCGTGTTCAAACAGAACACTATCACACTGAACTACCCTGCTGCCTACTGGGCAGATAGATTAATTCTTGCTTCTCAGCATCCTCAGGATTTTCTTCGTGCCATCAGCGTACAATTTCAGGCTTACCTATGGGAAACATGGTTGCTGGTACCTATCACTATTTAGACTGTAAGCTCCTTGCAGGCAGCTTCTAGGCCTTACTCATCTCTGTGTCTAAAGTGCCTTAGAGAATGCCTGACTAAAAGAGGGTGCTGTACAAAAGCTGGAGAGTGAATTAATAAGTGAACAGCCAGATTTACCTCTCTGAGATTCATTTCCTCTTATGAATCAGAGAAGAAAAATGACACAGCCCAATGGCCATCACGTTGCTGTCTCCAGCATGGAGCTACACTTTGTACATGGCTCTGGCCTTACCTATCCAGAGAAATGCAGCACAGGTGAAAAATCGATGCTGTTGTGAGCAGGACATCCAGAGATGTCCGGACAAGGCAGAACATCTCCCCGTAAATCCAGATGTCTTGAACCAGCTCAATGGCACCGAAGGGCATCACCAGCACTGACACCAGCAGATCCGCAAAGGCAAGAGACACAATGAAATAATTGGTTTTTATTTTCCTGTGGGTGAAAAAGTGTAAGGGAGGAGGCAGTGGGAAAGACGAAGGAAAGAGGTTAGGGGGAAAGGAGCAGGGGAGAAAAGAGAAGGAAAGGGAAGCAAAGAAATAAGAGAAGAAGGGAGGAAAAAAAGGAGAGAAAAGTCAGATGTGCAACATATTCTGTGAGATTCAGTTTCCCCTTCTGTCTTGTGTGCGGTCCAGTCACTTTGGACTTCTCCAGACCCCTGGCACCATAAGTCCTCTCTTGCCCTCATCTCTGACCACACTGGCCTGACTTGAGCCCCCCCATGCACAGAGACCCTCCCGAGGGTCTTTATGGGGTGTTCTCTCTCCCTATTGTTGGCCTAGCTACACCCTATACCCTACCGACTCATTGGGCCTCAGTTTAGTTGTTCCCAGGAAACCCTCCAAAGATGACCCCCATCACAAAGAGTGTCAAATTCCACCATTTTCCACTTTTAGACTGACTACCATGTGCCTCACATTTGTCACAGTGCTTAGAATTTCATTTTTATGTTTTATGTTGATTAGAGCATGTCTTACTTTAAGAGGAAGATAGCAGCAGATGGGACAGACCTGAACCGTTCATCCCCTTTTGTGGCCTGGTGGATCTTAATCTAGGCTGCACAATAGAATCACCTAGTAAATGTGTCTAAATATCAATGCCCAGGTCTTGCCCTGGGTCTATTACTTCAGGGATTCTGTGTGATGAACCCAGTTACCCATCCCTAAGCTCACCAAATAAAATATATGGCACTCAGTTAAATGTGAACCTCAGATACACAACAAATAATTTTCTAATATATTTCAGATATCACATGAGACACACTCCTGCAATACATTAGTAACTTTAAAAGGGTCTTTAGGTGATTCTAATTGCAGCCAAGGATGAAGTGGGAACAGCAGAAGACCAAGGTTTAAATCTCAGATCAGCCACTAGTCAGCTATCCTTTTGGGGCTTCCCTGGTGGCTTAGATGGTAAAGAATCTGCCTACAGTGCAGGAGACCCAGGTTCAATCCCTGAGTAAGGAAGATCCCCTGGAGAAGGGAATGGCAACCCACTCCAGTATTCTAGCCTGGAGAATCCCATGGACAGAGGAGCTTGGTGGGTTATAGTCCATGAGGTCGCAAAGAGTTGGACATGACTAAGCGACTAAGCACACACACAGCTATCCTTTCTTTGAATCAGTTAATAAAGTGAGGAGGTTAGATATGTTCTCAGACATTATATACATAGTGATCACAACTATTGCAAAAAAAAAAAAAACAACATAGGAAAAAAGTCTGGATGGAAATACACTTACATGCTTATACTTGTTATGTTAGAACTATGAGATTATATGTGATTTTTTCCCCCTGCTCCATTTTCCAAACATCATTGCCATGTATCTTTTCCCCTTCATAGCTAGAAATTCTAGTGGAAATTATAAATTCGACTCCAGTTCTCCAGGGAGAGCCCTGAAATCCACCCAGGTTTTCTCATGAGATTGCCTCACGTGACTCACCTGAGCTGCCTGTCCCTGCACACAGCCACCATCACCAGCAGGTTCCCCAAGATAGCCATCAGGATAACTGCCGAGAGAAACGTGAGCAGCACGACCTTCTCCACTGACCTGAAACCCTCCTTGGAACTGGAAGACACACAAACACGAAGAACTGAAGGAAACTCTTAAGACACAAAAAGAAAATTAGCTTTTTCCTTCATTCATTTTCAGAAAGGTAACTTCACTGTCAAAGCTGCAAACACAAGTGTATTGTACACCTAATATATGCCAAAGTTTGCACCCTGAGATTGCACAGTGATTCTCTAAAAGAGAACTTCAGGCTTTCCTTCAAGAGCACTGAGCTTAGCTTGTGCTCAGAAAGCTTATTTGGTTGATTCTTGTTTGGCACACCACACAGCTAGGTTGTAAGCTCCATCAGGCAGGGACATTGCCTGTTTTCTCCATTGACAAATTCAATTTCAATATATCATTCATATTTAGTGAATGAAGGAATGATGGCATCAAATGAGCAAATGAAGGTAACTTGAACTAGTATCTGTGTGAACACAAAGGCCATCTGTGTTCAGTACCTTATCCCAGTCCACACAGAAGCTGCTGTGTGCAGGTGGGCTGTCCAAGGACTAGGTCACGGCTTGAAGGTTGTTTGTTCCTAAATGGCTGACTTGGACAAACTGTTCTTGGATTATGTGAAGCCCACTGGAAATACAGAATCCATCAATAAATCCAGGGATTCCTTTCACTGCCTTGAACTACATTTCTTTTGGTGCCCAATACAACAGTTCAAATTTATGTGCTTGTGAATTTCAGCAACTGATTCGTTTCTATAAACCCAACCCTCCTAATGTCAATTCAACATTTTGTCTTACTAACTTGGAACTGAGTGTCCCCTGTCAATAAAAGCACAATAAATGCAGATTATTCAAAAGCTGCAGGAAAATATTTGCTTTTTAATATGTTTTTTTAAATGTTCTTTTAAAATGAAGTTTCAAAGGATCTTAAAACTTTTAGACTCAAACACACATTTCAATATGGAGAAACTAAGACCCAGTGAGAGGAAATGAGCTGCCAAGAGTGTGTTAGCATCTAGACTGGAAGAAGCTGCTTGTTCTTTAGGGCACCACTGGGTACTCATGCAAGAGTGAACATCGACATTTTAGGAATCAGCGAACTAAAATGGACTGGAATGGGTGAATTTGATTCAGATGACCATTATATCTACTACTGTGGGCAAGAATCCCTTAGAAGAAATGGAGTAGCCCTCACAGTCAACAAAAAGAGTCTGAAATACAGTACTTGGACACAATCCCCAAAACGACAGAATGATCTCAGTTCGTTTCCAAGGCAAACCATTCAATATCACAGTAATCTAAGTCTATGCCCTGACCAATAATGCTAAAGAAGCTGAAGTTGAACTGTTCTACAAGACCTTCTAGAACTAACACCCAAAAAAGATGTCCTTTTCATTATAGGGGACTGGAATGCAAAAGTACAAAGTCAAGAAATATCTGGAGTAACAGGCAAATTTGGCTTTGGAGTACAGAATGCAGCAGGGCAAAGGTGAACAGAGTTTTGCCAAGAGAATGCACTGGTCATAGCAAACACCTTCTTCCAACAACACAAGAGAAGACTCTACACATGGACATCACCAGATGGTCAACATTGAAATCAGATTGATTATATTCTTTGCAGCCAAAGATGGAGAAGCTCTATACAGTCAGCAAAAACAAGACCAGGAGCTGACTGTGGCTCAGATCATGAACTCTTTATTGTTAAATTCAGACCTTAATTGAAGAAAGTGGGGAAAACCACTAGACCATTCAGGTATGACCTAAATCAAATCCCTAATGATTATACAGTGGAAGTAAGAAATAGATTTAAGGGATTAGATCTGATAGAGTGCCTGAAGAACTATGGACAGAGATTTGTGACATTGTACAGGAGACAGGGATCAAGACCATCCCTAAGAAAAAGAAATGCAAAAAGGCAGAATGGTTGTCTGAAGAGGCTTTACAAATAGCTGAGAAAAGAAGAGAAGTGAAAGGCAAAGGAGAAAAGGAAAGATATAAGCATCTGAATGCAGAGTTCCAAAGAATAGCAAGGAGAGATAAGAAAGCCTTCCTTAGCGATCAATGCAAAGAAATAGAGGAAAACAATAGAATGGGAAAGACCAGAGACCTTTTCAAGAAAATTGGAGATACCAAGGGAACTTTTCATGCAAAGGTGGGCACAATAAAGGACAGAAATGTTATGGACCTAACAGAAGCAGAAGATATTAAGAAGAGGTGGCAAGAATACACAGAAGAACTATACAAAAAAGATCTTCATGACCCAGATAATCATGATATGAGTGCCCAAGAATTGATGCTTTGAACTGTGGTGTTGGAGAAGACTCTTGAGAGTCCTGTAAACAGCAAGAAGATCTAACCAGTCCATCCTAAGGGGGATCAGTCCTGAATATTCATTGGAAGGACTGATGCTGAAGCTGAATCTCCAATATTTTGGCCACCTGATGTGAACTGACTCATTTGAAAAGACCCTGATGCTGGGAAAGATTGAAGGTGGGAGGAGAAGGGGACGACAGAGGATGAGATGGTTGGGTGGCATCACAGACTCAGTGGACATGAGTTTGAGTAAACTCCAGGAGTTGGTGATGGACAGGGAGGCCTGGCATGCTGTAGTCCATGGGGTTGCAAAGAGTCGGACATGACTGAGCGACTAAAGTGAACTGAACTGGGCACTCAGGTCCCAACAACAAGAAAGAATATCTTCACTTGAGCTCTTTTGAGTGAAAACCAAGATAGCTGATAGTTTGAAATGGCAGCAGCCCGCCAAGTTTGGGCTCTGGCTTTGTCTGAAACCTTTTTTGTTAAACCTGGCATGGAAGACAAGATGACAACTGGAATAAATAATCAGAAATTTCCACGCAGCTCACAAGTAGCTTTGTTCCTTCACTGAAATCCTTATGGCTGGATTCAGATTAAAAGAATTTTAGGTTATGTCCATCTAAATCACCCTTCTGCACCTAATTTCCAACTATTGTTGGTTCTAATCATAGATAGGTGAGATTTAACTCAATGAGGAAATACTTCAGTAGGCTGTTTAGCCCACCCCAAACTATTTCAATTTTAGGCCATGTTAATTGAGGTAAAGTGTCTAATAAAGGAGGTAATAATGCTTTTTGCCTTGTCTTCTTGGAGGCTCTGACTCAGAACCCCTGTGAAACTTGTTCCTCTCTCTAGGTCTCTAAACCTGTACCTTCTTCCTGGAATGCTTCTTCTCAATATTCAGGTCTCAGATTAAAGTTCACTTCCATTTAATGTGCCACACTCAAACATTTTTCATTTTCTTATAACCTTTATTGTTATCCAGAATAATAACTTCTGTTATTATTGTCTGTGCCCTACCTAGACAGACTGACTTTTGGTTATCTTTTTCACCACATTGCGCCTGGCACAGTGTCTAACCTATACTATATGCAGTGTAAAGGTAGATGCAGTATATAGGAAGTGCAGAATTACTTGCTGAGAGAAAGATATTGAATTCATAATGGTGAGGTTTATTCTTCAATGTCTTTGGACAGGTTGCAGGTATAGAAAAGGTTTTACCTAGACAAGAGGAGACCCAGGGATGAGACATAAAAACTATTTTTAACTCTCTGAGGACTGTCCTTTGAAATAAGAGTAGATATATGCATTAATTCATTCAACAATACTTTCAAAGCACCTGCCCTGCATGAAGCATTGTTGTAGCCTTAGAGCAGCAGAAATAAGCAAAACAGAGAGCAATAAATAGATAAGCAAGAATATAGATACATTTAGCTAGTAATATGAACTGCAAGTGGGGGCTGAAAGCCTGGCTATTAAATGGAAGTTGTCAGTGAAGCTCAGAGATAGGATTGTCAAAGTTTATGACCTACAAGTTATGTAACTATGTGGGACCAGTGAGTAGTCTCTAAACAGTGGCTCTCAACGTTGGCTGTATATGGAAATCACCTGAAGAGCCTTAGAAAATGCTGATGTTAGAACCCGACTCTCAAAGACTCTGATTTAGTTTCTCTGGGTTGCAGCGTGAATATTAGGATTTTTAAAAGCTCCCAAGTGATTCTGATGTGCAACCAAAGTTAAGAATCACTGCTAAAAGGAGGGAAGGGATTCCCTGGTGGCTCAGAGGTTAAAGCGTCTGCCTGCAATGTGGGAGACCTGGGTTTGATCCCTGGGTCAGGAAGATCCCCTGGAGAAAGAAATGGCAACCCACTCCAGTATTCTTGCCTGGAGAATCCCATGGACGGAGGAGCCTGGTGGGCTACAGTCCATGGGGTCGCAAAGAGTTGGACATGACTGAGCGTGGGCACAATAACTTTCTAATAACTAAGGATGATCCACAGTAGCTTCCCAGTGTTGTTTTGAGTGCCCTGGCTCAGGAAGTGTTTAAGAATATCTAGGTGTCAATTAGATACGACTTCACACCTATTAGGATAGTTATTATAAAAAGAAAATGGGCACAATAACTTTCTAATAACTAAGGATGATCCACAGTAGCTTCCCAGTGTTGTTTTGAGTGCCCTGGCTCAGGAAGTGTTTAAGAATATCTAGGTGTCAATTAGATACGACTTCACACCTATTAGGATAGTTATTATAAAAAGAAAACAAAACTGAGAAATAACAAGTGTTGGTGAGAATGACAATAAACTGGAACTTCACTGCATTTCTGATAGAAATGTAAAATGGAACAACTGCTGTGGAAAACAGTTTGGTGCTTTCTCAAAATGCTAAATATAGAATGACAATATGATTCAGAGTATCAGTCCTAGGTGTACACTCTGAAGAAGCAAAAGCATGGACATGAAGAGATATTCACTCCGATGTTCATAATAGCATTATTCACAATAGCCAAAAGGTAGAAACAACTCAAGAGTCCATCAACAGGTGAAAGGACAAAAAGAATGCAGTATATACATACTATGGAATTTTTGTTCAGTCATAAAAAGATATTAAGTTCTCATCCATGCTACAAGATGGATAAACCCTGAAAACATTATGCTCTGTGAAACAAACCAGACACAAAAAGATAAACATTGTATAATTCCATTTATACGAAGAGCTTAGAACAGGCAAATTCTTAGAGAAACAAAGTAGAATAGTGTTTACCAGGGGCTGGGATAGGTAGAGGAGAGGGAAATGGGGATTTATTTAATGAGTATAGAATCTCTATTTGGGGTGATAAAGAATTCTGGAAATGGATAATGGTAATGGCTGCACACCACTGTGAGTGATCATCTTGTCACTCAATTGTACATGTAAAATGGTTCCTGTATATATTAACTGTAAGTTTTATGTCATGTACGTTTTATCACAATAAAAAAGAAGAATATATCAGTTCAGTTCAGTTGCTCAGTCATGTCCAACTCTTTACAACCCCATGGACTACAGCACGCCAGGCCTCCCTGTCCATCACTCAATTGGAAGGAATGATGCTAAAGCTGAAACTCCAGTACTTTGGCCACCTCATGCGAAGAGTTGACTCATTGGAAAAGACTCTGATGCTGGGAGGGATTGGGGGTAGGAGGAGAAGGGGACGACTGAGGATGAGATGGCTGGATGGCATCACTGACTCGATGGATGTGAGTCTGAGTGAACTCCGAGAGATGTTGATGAACAGGGAGGCCTGGTGTGCTGCGATTCATGGGGTCGCAAAGAGTCGGACACGACTGAGAGACTGAACTGAACTGAACTGAACCACAGAATTTTTAATTAGGCAGAATTGTCCTTTGAACTAAACGTAAGTCCAGTCAGGATAATTAAAATAAGTTAGGAACTATGTCCACTAACTCCATAGTAGGTCCTTAGATTGCCTCTGACACCCTTCAAGGTTACTGTCGACCACCACCAGACACTTCTCATCTCGTCAAAGGGCTGGCCACTCCACACATCGGTCTTTGACAGTTATTCTTATGAGAAAGTTTACTTTCTCTCCCTCTCTTCTTTTGCTTTTCCAGTGATCTCTTGACCCATGAATAAGGAAATTCCACAAATTTGCTGGCTCTGTTTACCACTTTCTCTGTTCTTAACAAAGGAATATCTATGAGAATAATTCTGGGTAAAATTTTACATAGGTAAATACATGAAAATGGATTGTAAATGACAAAATGTAATATAAACAAGTAATCATGGTTATTAATACCAGAAGCCCATATAGGGACAATAGCTAAGGAAGTTTTAGGTTATGCTGTGATATATCATCCAGAATAATTGGTCTCAAAGGCATACACAGACATCTCTCTCCCCCCCACTCCTGCACTCCCACTGGCTTTGTTAAAATAGCTATGTGTTTTCAAAATTTTCTGAGCCTCAGTTTCATTCTGGATCAATTGAAGAAGCCAGAGTAAATCTCTCATTTATCAGATATGTATTTATTGCCAATCATATGACAAAATCTATGCCAAGCACTAGAATTCAACAGTAAAGAAGGCAGATAACGTCCCCACCTTCATGGAGTTCACCACTGATGAAAGTACACAACTAACAAAGAAATACAGTTTGTGATCAGTGTTTCAAGTTACACTCTTAAACCTTAGTGCTCATATGTATCTTTTGGGAATGTTTTTAGAACGCAGATTCTGATTATTTTGGCCTAACATGGGGTCTGGGGTTCTGCGCTCCTCACAAGCCCACATACAGGCTCATGGAGAGCATCAGTGACGCTCTTGCCACTAGTTTATGAATGACACATGAGGCTGTAAGACTCAAGGGTATTGGCATGATGATGATAGAGAACTGCATTAGAGGGAACATTTAAGCAATCAGGGAACACTGGATTTAGTTGTTCCGATACACACAAAGGACCCAAGAGTTAGGGTTAGGGAAACCAGGAGAAGAGCAAGTACAAAGGCCTTGAGACAGGAAAGATGTTTCTTGTGTTCACTATCAGAGAGGAATGAACAAGGGAAAAAAAAAAAAATCCGAGATGAACTTAAAAAGCAGTCAAGAGTCAGATCCAGAGGGTTTTGGGTGGGCTGGTAAGAAGTTCATGCTGTATTAACCAATAAATGAGAATACAGTAAAGTGATTTAAGGAGAAAAGTGACATTGGGGATCTAAATGTGAGAGAAAGTAAGTGAACCCTGGACCTTGCCAGAGGAAAAAAAAAAAAATCCGAGATGAACTTAAAAAGCAGTCAAGAGTCAGATCCAGAGGGTTTTGGGTGGGCTGGTAAGAAGTTCATGCTGTATTAACCAATAAATGAGAATACAGTAAAGTGATTTAAGGAGAAAAGTGACATTGGGGATCTAAATGTGAGAGAAAGTAAGTGAACCCTGGACCTTGCCAGAGTTCAGGTAAGGGAAGACAATGGCTTGGAGTAGGGAGGTGGCCCTGGAGATGCAGAAGAAGTGGGTGGAATAAAGGTATATTTGAGAAATAGAGGGATAGGTGAGAACAATATATTCTGTAAGTGGATAGAAAGAAACAGAAATGAACATTATAATTCTGATTTGCTTCTCTGAGTAAATGATAGTACCATTAAATGAGATGGGAAACCCATTAAGTGTGAGATATGTATAAAACTTTCAAGAGGAGATGTCAAGCAGGCAATTGGAGTTCAGAAAGGATGACTAGGTCTGAGATATACACTTGGGATTTCCACCATTTCTATGCAATTTAGACCCTTGAGGAAGGATGAAATCATTCAAAAAGATGGCCAGAGTCTTGATGAATTCTGATACTGAGATATGCAGTAGAGAAGGAAGAACCAGCAGAGGAAACTGAGAAAGCAGAGGAGACATCACTAGGGAACACCAGGTGAGTGTGTTGCTATAAAAGTCAAGTGCAAAGAAAATATCAAGTAAGGGGAAAAAAATGTGTTTCTTGACAGTTCCCTGGGAATTACCACAGGGCCCCTTCTGGGAAGGAAGGGAAACAAGGAGACAGGGTAATAACGGTAGTTCTTTTTCTTTTTACGTATTGCACTTTGCAATAAAATTATGTTTGACAGAGCTTCATCACTGGACCAACGACCTCTGCAGAAAGTCTCTCCTCTGCCAATGCTGTGCATGCCAACCACACAAAATCACTCTTCTTGAAAATACACATAAGGTGAGGTAAGGTGAAGTCGCTCAGTCGTGTCCGACTCTTTGCGACCCCGTGGACTATAACCTATTAGGCTTCTCCGTCCATGGGATTCTCCAGGCAAGAATACTGGAGTGGATTGCCATTTCCTTCTCCAGGGGATCTTCCCGACCCAGGGATCGAACCCAGGTCTCCTGCATTGGAGGCAGACGCTTTAACCTCTGAGCCACCAGGGAAGCAGCACATCCATTAAGCATTCCAAACAGTTCAAAATACTCCCTAACCAAGTGCTTTCTTTACCCATCCTGCCCACCACTGTGAAGTCCTTTGTCAAATGGAGGCCTGGCGTGCTGCGATTCATGGGGTCGCAAAGAGTTGGACACGACTGAGCGACTGAACTGAATTGAACTGAAATTAGAGAAAATAACCTCTGAGCCACCAGGGAAGCAGCACATCCATTAAGCATTCCAAACAGTTCAAAATACTCCCTAACCAAGTGCTTTCTTTACCCATCCTGCCCACCACTGTGAAGTCCTTTGTCAAATGGAGGCCTGGCGTGCTGCGATTCATGGGGTCGCAAAGAGTTGGACACGACTGAGCGACTGAACTGAATTGAACTGAAATTAGAGAAAATAGTGTTCATTTTCTTACCAATCAACAGTCAGCACAAATAATGCAAAAGCACTCTGAATTAAATGGGAGAGCCTGACTAAAACTGGATGGTTTCTTCCCAGTGTGAATTTTATTAACCTTAAGTGTAAGGTCCATGGTGTTTCCTATAGTGATAAAAGACTGGATGCTGAACAAGAAGGCCTTAACTTTTTCACTTAGTTGGACTCAACTTCAGATAGACTTCTTATTCCAGACTCTGGCCTCCCTTTTCTTAGAGCATTTTACTTCAGAAAACTTGTAAATTCTTTCTCTGCCCTTTGGGATACAAGTCTTTTTAAAAGCCTCTTGCCAGTTTTTCAAGCAAGGATGTCTTCTGCAAGGACGGGGTAGCCATCCCTTTGAAGTTCAATCAAGGAAGAGAAAGCCCCCACCTCCCAGTCTCTGTGAGAAAGTAGAAGCCCATGGTCCTATCTTCCATAGGCACGTTGCTCCAAGTTGTAAAACTACTTTGTCTTTCCTTTGTTGTTGTTCAGTTGCTAAGTCATGTCCGACTGTGACCCCATCAACTGCAGCATGTCAGGCTTCCCTATCCTTCAATACCTTCTGGAGTTTGCTCAAACTCATGCCCATTGAGTAGGTGATGCCATCCAACCATCTCATCCTCTGTCAACCCCTTCTCCTCCCGCCCTCAATCATTTCCAGCATCAAGGGCTTTTCTGTTGAGTCAGCTCTTCACATCAGGTGGCCAAAGTATTGGAGCTTCAGCTTCAGCATCAGTCCTTCTAGTGAATATTCAGGGTTGATTTCCTTTAGAATTGACTGGTTTGATCTCCTTGCAGTCTAAGGAACTCTCAAGAGTCTTCCCCAGCACCACAGTTCAAAAGCATCAATTCTTTGGCGCTCAGCCTTCTTTATGGTCCAACTCTCACATCTGTATGCAGCTACTGAAAAATCATAACTTTGACTAAACTGACCTTTGTTGGCATTCCTTTAAATATATGTCATTTCTTTCTAGATTTCTTGGGAGATTGACATACAAACAATAGCCAGACCTTATATAGCAATAAGACTCTGTCAGTCTCTGTGGCACCAGCCCAGAAAGGTGAGGACTTGTCCAGTGACTGCTAGTTTCCATATTTTTCCCCTCCTACTGTTAGGGGAAACACTGACAAAAATCACCCACCCTACCTGCTTCCAACTCAAGACTTACCACAGAAAGCCAAATACACTCCCCAAAGCAATTACATTAGATGCCCCACTTCTTGTTTGTGCACTTCCTGCTTTCCTAGGTCAACAATCTCTGATCAGAGCACAGCTAAAGTTCTGTTTCATGACAAGCTTTTCTACTCCCCATCCTATTTGAGTCTTTGCTAAATGCAAGTGATGATGACTGACTCCCTTGTTACAGCAAGTGCTGAAGAAACAGCTTCTATTCTCATCCATGTGATCTTTCTTTCCACATTCTAGATATACATCTACCTGGAATCCTATATTTTCAAACCGGGTAGAATCTTTTCTGGGGAGAAAAAATTTCTTATTTTTTGGCTTATGTTACTTTGGGTTTTTAATGGTAACTTTTCAGGTGGCCCAGCTAACTTCTTTTTTTAACAGTATGCTTTTATTCTTAAAAATGCTTTTAAAAAACAGAAGGACTAAAATAACTCATATGAAATATTTTCATAATAAGAGCATCAGACCAGAGGTGCTCCAGGATCACAAGAGAGCATCGAAATTACCAGGAAAGCTTGGTTCAAACACGTGGCTGGATTCACCATCAGAGTTTCAGTACATCTGGAATGAGGCCCCACACCTGCATTTCTAACAAGTTTCTAGGTGATGCTGCTGTGGCTGGTCTGGGGGCCACAATTTGAAGACCAGCTGACCAAGAGCATCGTGAAAGACGCCCTAATCCTCACATCTCCACTGCAAATTACTTTCTTTGTTCCTAGATTTAGAACTTCCTGCTTGGAAGTGGGGAGACTGTGACATTGATTAAACTCCTATTACATGCAAGCAGTTGATTGGCTCATTTCATCTTCACAATAACTATGTCATCTATAGCATGATGCCCTTTTTTCAGAACAGACTGGTGCTCAGCATGGTAAGGAGATTTAAGATCCTACTTAAAATCAGTAATAGACCTGGGATTTTAAACCTACACATTCTGATTCCAAGATCAATGCTTTACCCACTAAATGTTAAATGTGCTCATTTGAAATTGAATACATTTCCTTTTAAGAGAAAAAAGACAAGCTAAAGTTTTACTGTGTATCTAGAAACCTAGAATCAAACATGTTGATGATGACAGCTTAATATGCCTTTTAAAAATATGCTGGCTATAGAAAATGCCAGGGAAAAAATTCACACAGATGGAAATTATGCTTAATGGATTTTCTATGCAATTCTAAAAGAACTTCTTTTGATTGTTTTTGAAGACCTTATACAGGAAGGTGGGAGGGTGAGGGTGGGGGTTAGTACATAAGGGAAGTAGGTTAGGTATCTTTCAAATGCCAACACATGGAGGAAAATTCTTACGGCAAGCTCTTAATAGACTTTTCCAGAGCCTCAAAGATCACACACATTGGGAATGAGAAAAACTTCAAAGCCCAAAGAGGATCTGTCTGTATGGCGTATAATAGACTTCAAAGCTGCAAGGAATACAAAAGATATCAGGATCAAAGACACGGAGCTCCAAGGCCACGTCTGGATGTAAGGCCAAGCCAGAACTGATGTGACAAGATTCTCACTGCTGCACAGTGTGTTAACTACCAGGGTTTCCATTCTTCCAGGAAATAAAATGCTAGATGACAGTTGCCAGTAAGTTATACCTTAGAGGTGAGTCTCACTTTAAGAAAACCTATTCTTCCAAAATTGGAACTCAGCAAACAGTTCCAGAGATAGATCTTTTTTTCTTTCCCATATGTTATTTCTTCTCTGGTTTGTTTTATAAACATCTCTTTGCCCACATTTGCTCAGGGTATAGAAATATCCATCAGGTACAGATAGGGCTTCCTTTGGAGTAAAATATATGGCATGTTTTCAGTGTTTAGCTGATCATTTACTTCCTTGAAATTATTCTTATGGTTATGAGAAATCCAGTCCAGGGAAAATATGGACCACATGGAGTCTCCCTACTATGGTCAATCATTTACCAGAAAGATAAGGCCTCAAGGAAAAGCGGAATTTCCCCTCCTCTGATAACATCTTGCTCCGCATTGCTCTGTCATTGGGCCTCACTGCTAATGAATCCAGCTCTGTACATTTTGCCATGGTTCTGGCTTGTATGGTAAGTATTATGATTTCCTGTCTCACCTCTGCTTCTGAAAATATAAAAATCTTATGTTCAGATGAAAGAAGAAATTGTTTAGCGTTACTCTACTGCAGAAGTAGCCAAACAATGGCCAATGGACCAAATTCAGTGCACTGTCAGTTATTGTAAATAAAAGTTCATTAAAACACAGGCACACTCAACTGCTTATGTGTTTTCTATGACTGCTTTCCACTATAAAGGCAACAGTATGGTCTACGAAAGGAAAAACTATGTTTTGACCCTTTATGAAACAAGTTTGATGACCCTGCTCTTTTTGAACCAGAGATATGTTAGGCCCAGGAGAGACACTAAGACTTTCTATTTAATTGCGGGTGATTCATTCCTCTGGATTTTCTCACTAAGTGAGAAACAATATCATTCCAGTTGACCAAGCCAGAAGCTAGGCATCTTTCCCCATTTCTTCTCCTTTACCTAAGTTGTTATCTACTTTGAGTATCTCCCTTTTTTTTTCTTTTGGCTCTGTGGCATGTGAGATCCTAGGTGCCCTCCAAAAAGGACTAAACCCACTCCCTCTGTGGTGCGAATGCATAGTCTTAGTCACTGGACCACCAGCGTAGTCTGCTGATAGTCTTAACCACTGGACCACCATCGTGGTCCGCTGAGCATCTGTTAAGTCTCTTCACTTCTCCCCAGTCCACTGTCAATACTCTAAGCTCCGCCTATTTTGCACCAGGGCAGTTTCATGGAAGACAATTTTTCCATGGACCGGATGGTGGAAGTGGATGGTTTCGGGATGACTCCAGCACATTATATTAGTTGTGCACTTTATTTCTAGCATCAGCTTCACCTCAGATCATTGTGCTTTAGGTCCCTGAGGTTGGGGACCCCTGCTCTAATGGAAGTCTTTCTGTCATGTTCATTTGCCTAGACTACTACAAGCAGTACTGTCTGCTCTGTCCTCAGCTACCAGTCTATTCAGTGAGTGAAGTCACTCAGTCATGTCTGACTCTTTGCGACCCCATGGAATGTAGCCTACCAGGCTCCTCCATCCATGGGATTTTCCAGGCAATAGTAATGGAGTGGGTTGCCATTTCCTTCTCCAGGGAATCTTCCTGACCCAGGGATCGAACCTAAATCTCCTGCATTGTAGACAGACGCTTTACGGTCTGAGCCACAACTGAACTCTTGATTTCCCTCACCTCAAACCTGCTTCCTGTCTCAATAAGCAGCAAGTATATTGTTGCTTGGGCCAAACCGTGGAGTAATTCCTAACAAGTTTCTCTCTTAGACCTCACAGTTCAGTTCAGTTGCTCAGTCGTGTCCGACTCTTTGAGACCCCCATGAATCGCAGCACGCCAGGCCTCCCTGTTCATCCCCAACTCCCGGAGTTCACTCAGACTCATGTCCATCGAGTCGGTGATGCCATCCAGCCATCTCATCCTCTGTCGTCCCCTTCTCCTCCTGCCCCCAATCCCTCCCAGCATCAGAGTCTTTTCCAATGAGTCAACTCTTTACATGAAGTGGCCAAAGTACTGGAGTTTCAGCTTTAGCATCATTCCTTCCAAAGAAAACCCAGGGATGATCTCCTTCGGAATGGACTGGTTGGATCTCCTTGCAGTCCAAGGGACTCTCAAGAGTCTTCTCCAACACCACAGTTCAAAAGCATCAATTCTTCAGCATTCAGCTTTCTTCACAGTCCAACTCTCACATCCATATAAGACCACAGGAAAAACCATAGCCTTTACTAGACAGATTGTTGACAAAGTAATGTCTCTGCTTTTGAATATGCTATCTAGGTTGGTCATAACTTTCCTTCCAAGGAGTAAGCGTCTTTTAATATCATGGCTGCAGTCACCATCTGCAGTGATTTTGGAGCCCCCAAAAAATAAAGTCTGACACTGTTTCCATTGTTTTCCTATCTATTTCCCATGAAGTGATGGGACCAGATGCCATGAAGTTCATTTTCTGAATGTTGAGCTTTAAGCCAACTTTTTCACTCTCCTCTTTCACTTTCATCAAGAGGCTTTTTAGTTTCTCTTCACTTTCTGCCATAAGGGTGGTGTCATCTGCATATCTGAGGTTATTTATANATATGCTGTCTAGTTTGGTCATAGCTTTTTTTCCAAGGAGCAAGCATCTTTTAATTTCATGACTGCAGTCACCATCTGCAGTGATTTTGGAGCCCCCCAAAATAAAGTCTGTCACTGTTTCCATTGTTTCCCCATCTATTTGCCATGAAGTGATGGGACAAGATGCCATGATCTTAGTTTTTTGAATGTTGAGTTTTAAGCCAGCTTTTTCACTCTTCTCTTTCACTTTCATCAGGAGACTCTTTAGTTCTTATTCACTTTCTGCAATAAGGTTGGTGTCATCTGGGTATCTGAGGTTACTGACATTTCTCCCGGCAGTCTTGATTCCAGCTTGTGCTTCATCCAACCCGACATTTTGCATGATGCACTCAGCATATCAGTTAAATAACCAGGGTAACAATATACAGCCTTGATGTACTCCTTTTCCAATTTGGATCCAGTCTGTTGTTTCATGCCCAATTCTAACTGTTGCTTCTTGATCTGCATATGTATTTCTCAGGAGGCAGGTAAAGTGGTCTAGTATTCCCATCTCTTTAAGAATTTTCCACAGTTTGTTGTGATGTACACAGTAAAAGGCTTTGCCATAATCAATAAAGCAGAAGTAGATGTTTTTCTGGAACTCTCTTGCTTTTTCAATGATCCAACGAATGTTGGCAATTTGATCTCTGGTTCCTCTGCCTTTTCTAAATCCAGCTTGAACATCTAGAACTCCATGGTTCATGTACTGTTGTAGCCTGGCTTGGAGAATTTTCAGCATTACTTTGCTAGCCTGTGAGATAAGTGAAATTGTGCAGTAACTGTTTGAACATTCTTTGCATTGCTTTTCTTTGGGATTGGAATGAAAACTGACCTTTTCCAGTCCTGTGGCCACTGCTGAGTTTTCCAAATTTGCTGGCATATTGAGTGCAGCACTTTCACAGCATCATCTTTCAGGATTTGAAACAGCTCAACTGGAATTCCATCACCTCCACTAGCTTTGTTTGTAGTGATGCTTCCTAAGGCCCACTTGACTTCACATTCCGGGATGTCTGGCTCAGGTGAGTGATCACACCATCGTGGTTATCTGGGTCATGAAGATCTTTTTTGGTTAGTTCTTCCGTATATTCTTGCCACCTCTTCTTAATATCATCTGCTTCTGTTAGGTCCATACCATTTCTGTACTTTATTGTGCCCATCATTGCATGAAATGTTCCCTTAGTATCTCTAATTTTCTTGAAGAGATCTCTAGTCTTTCCCATTCTGTTCTTTTCCTCTACTTCTTTGCACTGATCACTGAGGAAGGCTTTCTTATCTCTCCATGCTATTCTTTGGAACTCTGCATTCAAATGGGTATATCTTTTCTTTTCTTCTTTCCCTTTCTCTTCTCCTCTTTTCACAGCTATTTGTGAGGCCTCCTCAGACAGCCATTTAGCCTTTTTTCATTTCTTTTTCTTGGGGATGGTGTTGATCACAGCCTCCAGTACAATGTCATGAACCTCTGTCCATAGTTCTTCAAGTACTCTGTCTATCAGATCTAATTCTTTGAATCTATTTATCATTTCCACTGTATAATCGTAAGGGATTTTATTTAGCTCATATCTGAATGGTCTAGTGGTTTTCCCTACTTTTTTCAATTTAAGTCTGAATTTGGCAACAAGGTGTTCATGATCTGAGACACAGTGAGCTCCCGGTTTTGTTTTTGCTGACTGTATAGAGCTTCTCCATCTTTGGCTGCAAATAATATAATCAAACTGATTTTGGTGTTGGCCATCTGGTGATGCCAATGTGTAGAGTCTTCTCTTGTGTTGTTGGAAGAGGGTGTTTGCTCTGACCAGTGTGTTCGCTTGGCAAAACTGTTAGCCCTTGCCCTTCTTCATTTTGTACCCCAAGGCCAAATTTGCCACTTACTCCAGGTATCTCTTGAATTCCTACTTTTGCATTCCAGTCCTCTATGATGAAAAGGACATCTTTTTGGGGTGTTAGTTCTAGGTCTTATAGGTCTTCATAGAACCGTTCAACTTCAGCTTCTTCAGCATTACTCACTGGGGCATAGACTTAGATTACTGTGATACTGAATGGTCTGCTTGGAAATGAACAGACATCATTCTGTTATTTTTGACATGGCACCCAAGTACTACATTTCAAACCCATTCGTTGACTCAGAGGGCTACTCCATTTCTTCTAATGGATTCTTGCCCACAGTAGTAGATATAATGGTCATCTGAATTAAATTTGCCCATTCCAGTCCATTTTAGTTCACTAATTCCTAAAATGTCAATGTTCACTCTTGCCATCTCCTGTTTGACCACTTCTAATTTACCTTGATTCATGGACCTAACATTCCAGGAACATAGGAACATTCCAATATTCCTATGCAATATTGTTCTTCACAGCATCGGACTTTACCTCCATCACTAGTCACATCCGTATCTGGGCATTGTTTTTCTTTGGCTCCGTCTCGTCATTCTTTCTGGGATTATTTCTTCACTCTTCTCTAGTAGCATATTGGGCATCTACTGACCTGGGGAGTTCATCTTTCAGTGTCGTATCTTTGCTTTTTCATACTGTTCATGGGATTCTCAAGGCAAGAATCCTGAAGTGGTTTGCCATTCCCTTCTCCAGTGGACCACATTTTGTCAGAACTCTCCACCATGACCTGTCCATCTTGGGTGGCCCTACATGGCATGTTTTATAGTTTCATTGAGTTAGACAAGGCTGTGGTTCATGGGATCAGTTTGATTTGTTTTCTGTGATTGTGGTTTTCATTCTGTCTGGATAAGAGGCTTATGGAAGCTTCCTGTTGGGTCTTGTTCTGATGGGTGGGGCCATGCTCACTAAATCTTTAGTTTCCTCCCTGCTTTTCCTCCCTGTTGTTTGACCTGAGACCAAGCTATGGTGGAGCTGACGACGATAATGGCGGCCTCCTTCAAAAGGTCCCATGCACGCACTGGCACACTCAGTGCCCCCGACCCTGTAGCAGCCACCACCGACCCACACCTCTGCTGGAGACTCCTGGACACTCACAGGCAAGTCTGGCTCAGTCTCGTGGGGTCACTGCTCCTTTCTCTTAGAGCCTGGTACCCATAGGGTTTTATTTGTGCCCTCCATGTGTCTGTTTCCCCAGTCCTGTGTAAGTTCTGTAATCAAATCCCATTGGCCTCCAAAGTCAAATTCCCTGGGGGTTCTCAGTTCCTTTTCCAGATCCCTAGGCTGGGAAATCTGTTGTGGGTCCTAGAACTTTCTTAACAGTGCAAGAATTTCTTTGGTATAATTGTTCTGCAGTTAGTGGGTCGTCTGCTCAGCAGCTCTGCAGTGGGGTTAATGGCAACCTCCTCCAAGAGGGCTCATGCCACAGGTCTCCTGTGTGACCAGGTCTCCTGTACCCTGAGCCCCTGCCCCTATGGCAGGCCACTGCTGACCCGTACTTCCATGGGAGGCACTCAAACACAATGAAGCCTTTTTCTTCAATAATTGACATGTGACTCCAGGAAAAGCCCTGGGCTGGAACTCGGACAGTGAGAGTTAAAGCTTAAATTCTGCCACCACCAAACCATGGGATCTTGGATGAATTACTTAACCTCAAGGAACTCTTTGTCCAAATGTAACGACTCTTCCATAAGATTTGTTTCCTGAGATGGAGTAAGGGAATTCCAACTAGAGGGAGCACAGTATGGAAGGCCTGAGATGGAGGAAAAAAAAGAGTTGATATGTTCAAGGTAATGAAAGCAAACCAGGCTAGTTATATTGTTTGCTATGGACAGACATTTTCTCAGTTGTGGCTCAGCTGGTAAAGAATCTGCCTACAGTGCAGGAGACCTGGGTTCAATCCCTGGATTAGGAAGATCCCCTAGAGAAGGGAAAGGCTGCCCACTCCAGTATTCTGGCCTAGAGAATTCCATGGACTATTCCTATGGGGTCGCAAAAAGTTGGACACAACTGAGAGACTTTCACTTTTAACTTTATATTCATCATTTTGCTTTAGCGTCATAATAATTCTACAGAGTTAGTCTCAAAATTGAGTGGATGGAGATACAGCAAAGAATTAAGTCCCTCAGCTGCCCAGGTACTGTGCAGAGAACTGAAACTTCAACTCAGGCAGTGCATCCCAGAGCCTGA
>SJYT01059556.1:0-46830 GCA_006410635.1 Cephalophus harveyi
GCTGATTCCTAGAATGTCGACGTTCACCCTTGTCATCTCTTGTTTGACCACTTCCAATTTGCCTTGATTCATGGACCTGACATTCCAGGTTCCTATGCAATATTGCTCTTACAGCATTGGACCTTGCTTCTATCACCAGTCACATCCACAGCTGGGTATTGTTTTTGCTTTGGCTCCATGCCTTCATTCTTTCTGGACTTATTGCTCCACTGATCTCCAGTAGCATATTGGGCACCTAATGACCTGGGGAGTTCCTCTTTTGATATCCTGTCATTTTGCCTGTTCATACTGTTCATGGGGTTCTCAAGGCAAGAATACTGAAGTGGCTTGCCATTCCCTTCTCCAGTGGACCACGTTCTGTCAGCCCTCTCCACCATGACCTGCCTGTCTTGGGTTGCCCTGCAGGCATGGCTTGGTTTCATTGAGTTAGACAAGGCTGTGGTCCTGGAACTTTGCCTTTCTCTTCTTTTCTCAGCTATCTGTAAGGCCTCCTTAGACAATCATTTTGCCTTTTTGTATTTCTTTTCTTTGGGAATGGTTTGATCATCACCTCCTGTACGGTGTTGTGAACCTTTGTCCACAGTTCTTCAGGTACTCTGTCTATCAGATCTAATCCCTTGAATCTGTTTGTCACTTCCACTGTACTATGGTCTTTATTTTTGGAAAAACTGCACATGGAGTTTCCTCAAGTATTTCTTCTTCCCTTACCTCCATTTTTCCTTCTCTAGCACTTTAAATACAAGCACTGTAATCAGTGGCTTATGTATTTCTGAAACTATTATGATTTTTATCTTTTTATTTATACAAGCTTTACTATGGACATTTTCTACTGATCTAACTTCCAATTTACTAATGCTCTATTTTTTGTCTAAGCTGCTGTTAAATGTACCTACTAGCTTTTATTTCTGTTATAGTATTTTCATTTTTTTGAATTACATTTTTCTTCTTTATAAATTCCAGTTCTGTGGTAATCTTTATACTGTCATGTCTTCTTGAATATATTGAAAACATTTATTTGAAATCCATGTCTGAAAACTATAATATCTGGATTACTTATAAGTGTGTTTCTGCCTTTCCCCCCCTCCTTTTCTCTGCTTTGATTTATAATCATTTGATTTACTCTCATGGCATGTCTAATAATGTTTGTTTGTAAGCCAGTCATTGAGTGAAAGACTCTATAAAGACTGAATAATGATAACTTTGATGAGAGAAGATGAATTTTTTTTCTGGCAGAGATGATAAGAACAGATCACCATGTTGCAGTCCTAGCTGGAAAATTTAGGACTGGATTCAGTCTTTCCTAGGGCTGGTTTTGTTTGTTTTATCTTCTTTTCCTAAATAATGGCTCTTTAGGTTTTTCAATCAAAAACATGGGATGTTTACTAGGGTTTTCTCCTTCTTGGCAGTCTCTGAATTTCAATATTTGTTCTCTTCAGCACTGTGAGATTGTAGAAAACTTTGTTTAGATATCCTGTTAAATTTCATATTTTGTTTGGCTTCTTAGCCTCTTGGCTTACGTAGCTTATGAATCATCAAATGCCTTGAGGAATAAGCAGCAAAAACCATTTTGCTCATCTCTAAGAATTTCCATCTCTGCAGCATTTTGACTTCTTGTCTACTTTAGTTTTCTTTAACACACTAAAAATTGTATGTTTCTTTGTTTGCTTTTGCTAAATACTCATAAAAATTTACCCACCTTTTATCATTTTTCTTTTTTTCCTTGTTGAGCAGAAGTTATCTGAGAAGACCTACTTTATCATAGCCAGAGCAATTTAATTTTCATCTAATATATTCAAGATAAATCTAAAAAAATACTTTATTAAATGGGCTAAGTCTTTATTCTCTTTCATTTGAATGGTCATTTTTATTTAAGAAAACTATTTCATTAAAAACTGTGTTTTATCTTCTGCTTTTAGAGTTAATGTTAGTTATAGTCAATTTGTTCTGGGTCAAAAACTTAAAGAATAAACATGAAGATCATACTCTTTTCAGAGAAGATTAATTGAAACTCTGGGGAAAATAAACAATATTAGAAGAATAGCTGAGATAATTGGCACTAAGAATAATTGTACATGGAATAATTTATGCTCGGAGGAGAGCAGATTTACTGGAGTATTAAAGCTAGGGAACATTTGGGAACTTTGGTTTTGTACTTTTTCCCTGTGAATTGAAATAAATCTAGTATAAATAAAACCATGTAGGTGAAATTCTCTAGAGGACATCTAAATTTCTTCTGGGACAAGTTCATTGTGTTTTTTAAATTTATAAGCTATAAAGAATTAGAAAGTCACTAAGTGAGCAATGAAAACATGCCATCTCTAACAGCAGATGTATGAGCAGGAAATTTGTTATCCAACTTTAAAGAGAAATTTCTGGTTGCAGAAATGTTAGGGATTTTGTTGGTTCTTCTTATTGTTGCTGATTTTTGTGAGGGCAAGGCTATACACAATAGATATAGCTTAGCAGACATCCTTTATTCTTTCAAAGTAATTTTATGCAAGTTAGTTTGGGAAGTTTTCCTGCAGTCAGGAAGTGCTCTTGTAGTAAATGTATTCTTATTCCTATTATATTTCAATAATTTACTCATACTGCATAGACACAAGAAGTATGTGAAGATAATTAAATGTGATTTTGGAGCTGTATTTCTTACATATTTGAGATATTTTCGATTACAGACTTCCTAACCTTTAGCAATCTAATGCAGAGAAGGCAATGGCACCCCACTCCAGTACTCTTGCCTGGAAAATCCCATGGGCGGAGGAGTCTGGTGGGCTGCAGTCCATGAGGTCGCTAAGAGTCAGACATGACTGAGCGACTTCAGTTTCACTTCTCACTTACATGCGCTGGAGAAGGAAATGGCAACCCACTCCAGTGTTCTTGCCTGGAGAATCCCAGGGTCGGGGGAGCCTGGTGGGCTGCCGTCTACGGGGTCACACAGAGTCGGACACGACTGAAGTGACTTAGCAGCAGCAGCAGCAATCTAATAGCTGCATTTTCTTATCAAAAGTTGAAATTTAGATTCATTGATGTAAACCAGTGGGTCTAAACTGGAGGTGATTCCGCCTCCTATGTGACATTTGGTAGTATCTGGAGATATTCTTGCTTGTCACTCATGTCATGAAGTTCCCATTGGCATCTGTAGGCTAGAGGCCAGGAAGGAGCCTTAATACACCCTTGTGCTGTGCTGTGCTTAGTCTCTGAGTTGTGTCTGACTCTTTGCGACCCCATGGACTGCAGCCCACCAGGTTCCTCAGTCCATGGGATTCTCCAGGCAAGAGCACTGGAGTAGGTTCCCATGCCCTCCTCCAGGGGATCTTCCCGGCCCAGGGAGCGAACCCAGGTCTCCTGCATTGCAGGCAGATTCTCTCCCTTGTTATTGCCAATATCTTGAAGGCATCTCTAGTCTTTCCTATTCTATTTTTCTCTATTGCTTTGCATTATTCATATAAGAAGGCCTTCTTATCTCTCATCACTATTCTCTGGAACTGCCTTCAGTTAGTTGGTTGTATCTTTTCCTTTCTCTCTTGCCTTTTGCTTCTCTTCTTTATTCAGCTTTTTGTGAAGCCTCCTCAGACAACCACTTTGCCTTCTCACATTTCTTTTTCTTTGGTATAGATTTGGTCCCTAACTCCCGACTAATATTATGAACCTCCATCTGTAGTTCTGGCACTCTATCAGATCTAATCCCTTGAATCTATTTGTCACCCCCACTGTATTATCATAAGGGATTTGATTTAGGTCATACCTGAATGGCCTAGTGGTTTTCTGTGCTTTCTTCAATTTAAATCTGAATTTTACAATAAGGAGCCCGTGACCTGGGCCCAGTTCTTGTTTTTCGTGACTTATAATTGGAGCAGCACTATTTAAAATAGCCAACACATGGAAACAACTCAAGTGCCCATCAAAAGACAATTGGTTTAAGAAAATGTAATATATGTTTGTATCCACACACACATAGAATGTAATGTTTCTCAGCTACATACACGAATGAAATTTTGCCATTTGCAGCAAAATGGGTGAGCCTAGATAATATCAAACTAACTGAAGTAAGTCAGACTGAGAAAGGCAAATATTATATGATATCATTTTTGTGTGGAATCTAAAAAATAATACAGATGAATTTGTGTACAACACAGTAACAGACTCACAGACATAGGAAGCAAACTTATGGTAACCAAAGGAAAAAGGGAAAGTGGGAAAGATAAAGAGTGTGGGATTAACAGGTACAAACCACCATACATAAAATAGAAAACAGCAAGGATTTATTGTATTGCACAGGTAACTATACTCAGTATCTTGTAACAGCTTATAATGAAAAATTACCTGAAAAAATATGTGTATATAACTGAACCATTTTGCTGTACACCTGAAACTAACACAACCTTGTAATTCAATTATACTTCAATAAAAATAAATTATTTTGGAGAGTTACATCTTTCTTTTGGTGAGAAGAGAAATAATAGGTTGCATCAGATGAGTCCCAGTGATGCAAATAAAGTTAAAAGTAGAAGTTTATCTCAGATGATTCTGAGTGGGGTAATCTACCATAAGGAAGAAAAAATACTGGGTGCTCTGAGCTTTAATGTTTCAGATGAATTTGACTACATTTTGTTTATTCTGGCCTTTCAGTGTATTAAATTCACAAATCTCCAATTGAATAAACATTTATACTACAGGCTTTTGTAGCTGCTATTACTGAGATCATAGTTTTGAAATTATCCTGCCTGTTTTTATACTATACATTGTCAAATATACTGCTTAACCCCCCGAAAAGTGAATATAATTCAAAATTGATTCTCAATAAATATCTAATAATTGCTGAAAATGTTTTAATAGTCTATATAATGGAGATAATTTGAAATTTAAAGACAACTTACATTTGTTTGCTTGAAGTCAAGCAAAATTTGTCTTCTGGATTTGAAAATAGGGAGAGAAGAAAGAAGGCAATTTAAAAAAGGAAACTGTGAGCCCAGCCACCTTCAAATATTATAGTATTTAAATCTTGTAGTAAGGCTTCTAAGTGGGTATTATTATCACTCTTACATAAAAGAAATCTGAAACTTATGCTATTAGTGTCTCTCATAGTGTCACGGGTAACTTGTCATGTCATCTCTCTGAAATAGAGAGATGAGACCTGAATTCAGATCCTTTGAAGCAAAGGTCAGGGGTTGTCATGAATGATGGTTTGTGATTCCCCCTTAAGCATATGTTAAAGCTAAATGCCTAAAATAGTGCTAATTGGAGATGGGGCCTTTGGGAGATGACTTGAATATAAGGGTGCTGCCTTCATGAATGGGATTCAGTTCAGTTCAGTTCAGTCACTCAGTCGTGTCCAACTCTTTGTGACCCAATGGACTGCAGCACGCCAGGCCTCCTTGGAGTCAACTCCTGGAATTTACACAAACTCAAGTCCATTGAGTCAGTAATACCATCTAACCATCTCATTCTCTGTCTTCCCCTTCTCCTCCCACCTCCAATCTTTCCCAGCATCAGGGTCTTTTACAATGAGTCAGCTCTTTGCATCAGGTGGCCAAAGCATTGGAGTTTCAGCTTCAACATCAGTCCTTCCAATGACTACCCAGGACCCATCTCCTTTCATGGACTTCCCTGGTAGCTCAGACAGTAAAGTCTGTTTACGATGTGGGAGACCTGGGTTTGAGCCCTGGGTTGGGAAGATCCCCTGGAGAAGGAAATGGCAATCCACTCCAGTACTATTGCCTGGAAAATCCCATGGACAGAGGAGCCTGGTAGGCTACAGTATATGGGGTCGCAAAGAGTCAGACACGACTGAGCGACTTCACTTTCACTTTCATCTCCTTTAGGTAGACTGATTGGATCTCCTTGCAGTCCAAGGGACTCTCAAGGGTCTTCTCCATCACCATAGTTCAAAAGCATCACTTCTCTGGCGCTCAGCTTTCTTTATGGTCTAACTCTCACAGTCACACATGACTACTGGAAAAACCATAGCTCTGACTAGATGGACCTTTGTTGGCAAAGTAATGTCTGCTTTTTAATATGCTGTCTAGGTTGGTCATAACTTTCCTTCCAAGGAGTAAGCATCTTTTAATTTCATGGCTGCAGTCACCATCTGCAGTGACTTTGGAGCCCCCCAAAATAAAGTCTGTCACTGTTTCTACTGTTTCCCCCATCTATTTCCCATGAAGTAATGGGACTAGATGCCATGATCTTAGTTTTCTGAATGTTGAGTTTTAAGCCAACTTTTTCACTCTCTTTAACTTTCATCAAGAGGCTCTTTAGTTCTCCTTTGCTTTTTGCCATAAGGGTGGTGTCATCTGCATATCTGAGGTTATTGATATTTCTCCTGGCAATCTTGATTCCAGCTTGTGCTTCTTCCAGCCCAGCATTTCTCATGATATATTCTGCATATAAGTTAAATAAGCAAGGTGACAATATACAGCCTTGATGTACTCCTTTTCCTATTTGGAACCAGTCTGTTGTTCCAAGTTCAGTTCTAACTGGTGCTTCCTGGCCTGCATATAGGTTTCTCAAGAGGCAGGTTAGGTGGTCTGGTATTCCCATCTCTTTCAGAATTTTCCACAGTTTATTGTGGTCTACACAGTCAAAGGCTTTGGCATAGTCAATAAAGCAAAAACAGATGCTTTTCTGGAACTCTCTTGCTTTTTCCGTGATCCAGTGGATGTTGACAATTTGATCTCTGGTTCCTCTGCCTTTTCTAAAACCAGCTTGAACATCTGGAAGCTCACGGTTCCTGTATTGCTGAAGCCTGGCTTGGAGGATTTTGAGCATTACTTTACTAGCATGTGAGATGAGTGCAATTGTGCAGTAGTCTGAGCATTCTTTGGCATTGCCTCTCTCTGGGATTGGAATGAAAACTGACCTTTTCCAGTCCTGTGGCCACTGCTAAGTATTCCAAATTTTCTGGCATATTGAGTGCAGCACTTTCATAGCGTCCTCTTTTAGGATTTGAAACAGCTCAACTGGAACTCCATCACCTCCACTAGCTTTGTTCGTAATGATGCTTCCTAAGGGTCACTTGACTTCGCATTCCAGGGTGTCTTGCTTAAGGTGAGTGATCATACCATCGTGATTATCTGGGTCGTGAAGATCTTTTTGGTACAGTTCTTCTGTGTATTCTTGCCACCTCTTCTTAATATCTTCTGCTTCTGTTAGGTCCAGACCATTTCTGTCCTTTATTTGCCATCTTTGTATGAAGTGTTTCCTCATTTTCTTGAAGAGATCTCTAGTCTTTCCCATTCTGTTGTTTTCCTCTATTTCTTTGCATTGATCACTGAGGAAGCCTTTCTTATCTCTCCTTGCTATTCTTTGAAAATCTGCATTCAAATGGGAATATCTTTCCTTTTCTCCTTTGCCTTTCACTTGTCTTCTTTTCACAGCTATTTGTAAGCCCTCCTCAGACAAACATTTTGCCTTTTTGCATTTCTTTTCTTGGGGACTGTATTGATTCCTGCCTCCTGTACAATGTTAGGAACCTCCATCCATAGTTCTTCAGGCACTCTGTGTATGCGATCTAATCCCTTGAATCTATTTCTCACTTCCACTGTATAATGTAAGGGATTTGATTTAGGTCATACCTGAATGATCTAGTGGTTTTCCCTAGACCCAGTCAGCTCCCGGTCTTGTTTTTATAGAGCTTCTCCATCTTTGGCTGCATAGAATATAATCAGGCTGATTTTGGTGTTGACCATCTGGTGATGTCCATGTGTAGAGTCTTCTCTTGTGTTGTTGGAAGAGGGTGTTTGCTATAACCAATGCATTCTCTTGGCAAGACTCTATTAGAGTCTGCCCTGTGCTCTTACAGAAGATAGCCCTGAAAGCTCTCTAGTCTCTTCTGCCCAAGTGAAAGCACAGTGGGACAGCTGTGTGTGAAGCAGGAAGTGGGCTCTCTCCAGACCCTGTACGTTCCAGTTCCTTGTTCTTGGGCTTTTCAGCCTCCAGAACTGTAAGAAATAAATGTCTATTGTTTATAAATTACCCAGTTTATGGCTTTTTTTTTTTTTAAATAGAAGCCCACAAAAACTAAGATGGTGGTCTTTCATCAATTCATGCTTCCTTTATTTGGCAGGATACTGTTTATGTAAGGCTTCAGTGAATCTCTCTTGCATGAGAGATTTGTTCTCTGAGGAGAACAAGTGAAAAGATACACAAACATTGTTGATAAGGGGTTCACAATGCAGAGTTTACGGACCTTGTAGATTGAATACAGTAACAGGTTAAAAATATAAAAAATATTACAGTAAAATATACCTTTAAGATGATATAAAATAATCATCTGTTAAATATAATTATAGAATTTGCAATCTACTGTATTATATATTATATTTTTTTCTTAGTGTGATTTTTTAATCTGAAAATGAATATCATAGGCCCAAACACAGTTTTTACACTTTGAACTTTTGTACTTATTTCCTCACCCTTAGAAAACCGTAATAGTACTTATATATGCAAGGCAATAATCAGATCATATATTTCCTTAGAAAAATTTTAATTCAAGTGTTCAATTGCCATTAACCATCCCTTCCTTGTAGTCCTGAATATCAAACAGGCCATATCGTACTGAATTAGAATTCCAAACCACTGTCTTTAAAGGAGAAAATGCTTTGTTAGCATGGTTCAGTGTCTTTTTTTCCTGGAAAGCTTAGACTTTATCATTTTAAATATTTATTGTGACATTTAAAAGCTCTCTTAGAGTTACTTATTTTGATCATTAGCTAAAAGTTATAATCAGATATTTTTGGTCCAAATTGCACATTTTCTTTATGTCGAAAGATAGATTAACCCTGAATAATATTTCACAAAGAAAACTGTTAATGAATTATTATAATACATAAAATATAGAAATATCTTTTTAGAATCAAGTATTTCGTAATGATTTCTTAGTGTTGATGTTGTTGTTCAGTCACCAAGTCATGTCTGACTGTTTGAGACCCCATGGACTGCAGCACACCATGCTTCCCTGTTCCTCACCATCTCCTGGAGTTTGCCCAAGTTCATGTCCATTGAATTGGTGATGCCATCCCACCATCTCATCCTTTGTGCCCTCTTCTCCTTCTGCCTTCAATCTTTCCTAGCATCAGGGTCTTTTCCAATGAGTTGACTGTTTTCATGAGGTGTCAATGTATTGGAGCTTCAGTTTCAGCATCAGTCCTTCCAAGGAATATTCAAAGTTTATTTCCTTTAAGACTGTTTTGATCTTTTGGTGTTGAAGGGACTCTAGAGTCTTCTCCAGCCCCACAGTTAGAAAGCATCAATTCTTAGGCTCTCTGCCTTCCTTGAGTGCCCTCACGTCATTGCAGGAATACTGGAAAGACCATCCCATTGACTATACAGACAGTTGTTGGCAAAGTGTTGCCTTTGCTTTTTAAAATGCTGTCTAGGTTTGTCATAGCTTTCCTGCCAAGGAGCAATCATCTTCTAGTTTCATGGCTGCAGTAATCATTCACAGTGATTTTAGACCCCAAGAAGAGGAAATCTGCCATTGCTTCCACATTTTCCCCTTCTATTTGCCATGAAGTGATGGGACCAGATGCCATGATGGTTTTTTGAATGTTGAATTTTAAACCAGTTTTTTCATACTCCTCTTCCACCTCATCAAGAGGTTCTTTAGTTCCTTTTCACTTTCTGCCATTAAAGTGGTATCATCTGCAAGTCTGAGGTTGTTGATGTTTCTCCCTGCAATCTTGATTCCAGCTTGCAACTCACCAGCCCAGCTTTTCGCATGATGTGCTCTGTGTATAAGTTAAATAGACAGGGTGACAGTAAGCAGCATTGCCATATGTCTTTCTCAATTTTGAACCAGTAAGTTGTTCCATACAGGGTTCTGACTGTTGCTTCTTGACCTGCATACAGGTTTCTCAGAAGACAGGTAAGATGATCTGGTACTCCCATTTCTTTAAGAATTTTCTATGGTTTATCATGACCCACACAGTCAAAGGCTTTAGTGTAGTCAGTGAAACAGGTAGATGGTTTTCTGGAATTCTCTTGCTTTCTCTATGATCCAGCAAATGTTGGCAATTTGAACTCTGGCTCTTCTGCCTTTTCTAAATCCAGGTTGAACAACTGGGTGCTCTTAGTTCACATAATGCTAAAGCCCAGCCTGAAGGATTTTGAGTGTAACCTTGCTAGCATAGGAAATGAGTGCAATTGTCTGATGGTCTGAACATTTTTTAGTACTGCCATTCTTGGGAATGGGGATGAGGATTGACCTTTTCCAGTCCTGTGTCCACTGCTGGGCTTTCCAAATTTGCTGATACATTGAGTGCAGCACTTTAATAGCATCATCTGTTAGGATTTTAAATAGATTTGCTGGAATTTCATCACCTCCACTAGCTTTATGGGCAGCAATGCTTCTGAAGTCCCACTTGACTTCACACTTCAGAATGTCTGTCTCTGGATGAGTGACCACACCATTGTCATTATCCAGGTCTTTAAGGTCTTTTTGTACAGCTTTTCTGTGTATTTTTGCCATTTCTTCTTGATCTCTTCTGGTTCTGTTAGCTCTTTACAGTTTCTTTCCTTTATTGTGCCAATCTTTGCATGAAATTTTCCTTTGTTATTTCCAGCTTCTTGAAGAGATCTCTATTCTTTCCCCTTCTGTTGTTTCCCTCTGTTTCTTTGCATTGTTCATTGAAGAGGGCTTCTTGTCCCGCCTTGCTATTCTCTGGAACTCTGCATTTAATCAGGTACATTTAGTACCTTTCCCTTTCTCCCTTGCTTTTCACTTCTCTTCTTTCCTCAGCTAATTATAAAGACTCCTCACACAACCACTTAGCTAACCTTCTTGCATCTTTTTCTTTGGGATGCTTTTGTTTGCTGCCTCCTGTGCAAGAACTACAGAACTATAGAACTCTGTCTGTAGTCTTTCAAGTATTCTTTTACTAGATCTTATCCCTTGAATCTCCTCCACTGTATATTCATAGGGGATTTGGTTTAAGTTTTATCTGACTGGCCTAGTGTTTTCTCCCATTTTCTTTAGTTTAAGCCTGAATTTAGCTATGAGAATCTGATGATTTGTGCCACAGTCAGCTCCAGGTCTTGTTTTTGCTGGCAGTGTACCACTTCTTCATTTTCGGCTGCAAAGAATGTAATCAGCCTGATTTTGTTATTGACCATTTGGTGATGTCTGTGTGTCAAGTCATCTCTTGTGTTACTATGACCTGTGCAGTCTCTTGGAGAATTGTGTTAACCTTTGCCTTGCTTCATTTTGTATTCCCAGGCCAAACTTGCCTTACTCCAGGTATCTCTTGACTTCTTTCTTTTGCATTCCGGTCCTCTATGATGAATAGGACATCTTTTTTTCGTGTTACTTCTAGAAAGTCTTGTGAGTCTTCATAGAACCTTTCAAATTCAGCTTCTTTGGCATTGATGGTTGGGCATAGACTTGGGTTGTTGTGATATTGAATGGTATGCCTTAGAAATGAATTGAGATCATTTTGTCATTTTTGAGGTTGCACCCAAGTACTGCATTTCAGACTCTTCAATTGATTATGAGGACTACTCCATTTCTTCTATGGGATTCTTGCTCAGAGCAGTAGATAAAATGGTCATCTGAGTTAAATTCCCCCATTCCAGTCCATTTTAGTTCACTGATTCCTAAAATGTTGATGTTCACTCTTGGCATCACCTGTTTGACCACTTCCAACTTCATGGACCTTCCTTCATTCATGGTCCTAACATTTCAGGTTCCTATGCAATACTGCTCTTTACAGCATCATATTTTACTTTCATCACCAGACACATCCACAACTGAGCATCATTTCCGAGGGTGAAAGAAAGAAAGGCTTATAAAATCAAGTTAAATCATTTAAAATGATTAAATATTAAATTAAATCATTATGTTAAATCATCATCATATTAGATCATTAAATATGAAAAATTTTCTTGAATGCATAGAAAGTGACTAAGAAATTTAAAAAATATGAATTAACATCCTTTTGTGTTTTGAGGGTAACTTTTGGGTGGGATGAATGAAGAGCAAGGTAGGGAGAACTGGCAGATGAAAAAAGTGGGAAAGGAGTTAAAGTCTATGGTCCCAAATTATATGATTGATATCTTTTCTTTTACAAGAAGCATTTTCTTAGCTTTCTGAGAGGAACATTATTACATTTTAAATAGATTTATGAAGTATTAATTTTTTTCTATAAATCATCTTTTATTTAATTTCAAATGTTTTGCTTTTGTTTTAAATTAAACTGATGTTATCAAAGCATTTCTTTTGAGACATGTCTTTTCAGTGCTCACAAATCAGTAAGACCTACAAACACTGGGAGAATCAAATTTTGTCTTTACAATGATGATTTTCTTGCATTTAATAGAGCTAGAGAGTTAGATCTGAGAGTTTTCTTTACTTTCCTCTTTTTCTTTTTCTCTTCTTTCCCCTTCTCCTCCTTCTCATCTTTTCCTTTCCTTTCCCTTTCTTCCTACCTTTCTTGCTAAGAGTACAGAGTACCTACACCTGCAGGGAAAATGTGATCTTTTCCATTTTAAAAATATATGTACATAAAAATTCTATTCTAAAACATGGCTAATCTTCAGATAATAAATTTATGTTTAAAATATTTCCTGATTTAGAGAAAAAAAAATCAGGGAGCAGAAGAGTAATATTGGGATATTAAAATAAATCTCATCAAAATGACTGTTCTATATATGAATGAGAAGATGCTTACAAAATAATTCTTTTTTAATATTTCTTTATTATAATTTGAAATATAAGCAAAATATTTTATTTTAAATATAAGGTGAAAAAAAAGGATATATTTGTCCTGCAAAATTCTTCATGAAGAAGGGAATTGTTCTTATCTCTCTTTCTCAATCTCTTTCCCTTTTTCCCTTGAATTTTGAAATCTGCATATGTTTCATTTAAAAATACTCTTTCACGGGGCTTCCCTTGTGGCCCAATGGTTAACAATCTGCCTGACAATACAGGAGACACAGTTTCGATCCCTGGTCGGGGAAGATCCCACATGCCACAGGGCAGCTTAGCCTTGCTAGCCACAGCTATTCAGGCCACGTGCTGCAGCTGCTAACTCCTGTGTGTCCCAGAGCCCGTGCTCTGCAGTAAGGACGCCATCGCAATGAGAAGCCTGCACGCTGCAGCTGGAGAGTAGCCCCCGCTCACTGCAGCTAGAGAAAGCTCATGCACTGCAACGAAGACTCTGTGAAGTCAAAAAACTAATTTCTTTCAAATGTACTTACATGAAGAGTGAAAATGCAGGAGAGACCAAGCAAACAAATACACGACAAAGGACTCTGAGCATGTACTCTTCAAAGGCACATTAATTCAAACATGAAATACAGGCTCAACCAAAATTATTGCAATTTTTGTATAGTTATATAAGTATTAGAAAGTGTGGCAGGTAAATCAGAATCATTAAATATGAAAAATTTTCTTGAATGCATAGAAAGTGACTAAGAAATTTAAAAAATATGAATTAACATCCTTTTGTGTTTTGAGGGTAACTTTTGGGTGGGATGAATGAAGAGCAAGGTAGGGAGAACTGGCAGATGAAAAAAGTGGGAAAGGAGTTAAAGTCTATGGTCCCAAATTATATGATTGATATCTTTTCTTTTACAAGAAGCATTTTCTTAGCTTTCTGAGAGGAACATTATTACATTTTAAATAGATTTATGAAGTATTAATTTTTTTCTATAAATCATCTTTTATTTAATTTCAAATGTTTTGCTTTTGTTTTAAATTAAACTGATGTTATCAAAGCATTTCTTTTGAGACATGTCTTTTCAGTGCTCACAAATCAGTAAGACCTACAAACACTGGGAGAATCAAATTTTGTCTTTACAATGATGATTTTCTTGCATTTAATAGAGCTAGAGAGTTAGATCTGAGAGTTTTCTTTACTTTCCTCTTTTTCTTTTTCTCTTCTTTCCCCTTCTCCTCCTTCTCATCTTTTCCTTTCCTTTCCCTTTCTTCCTACCTTTCTTGCTAAGAGTACAGAGTACCTACACCTGCAGGGAAAATGTGATCTTTTCCATTTTAAAAATATATGTACATAAAAATTCTATTCTAAAACATGGCTAATCTTCAGATAATAAATTTATGTTTAAAATATTTCCTGATTTAGAGAAAAAAAAATCAGGGAGCAGAAGAGTAATATTGGGATATTAAAATAAATCTCATCAAAATGACTGTTCTATATATGAATGAGAAGATGCTTACAAAATAATTCTTTTTTAATATTTCTTTATTATAATTTGAAATATAAGCAAAATATTTTATTTTAAATATAAGGTGAAAAAAAAGGATATATTTGTCCTGCAAAATTCTTCATGAAGAAGGGAATTGTTCTTATCTCTCTTTCTCAATCTCTTTCCCTTTTTCCCTTGAATTTTGAAATCTGCATATGTTTCATTTAAAAATACTCTTTCACGGGGCTTCCCTTGTGGCCCAATGGTTAACAATCTGCCTGACAATACAGGAGACACAGTTTCGATCCCTGGTCGGGGAAGATCCCACATGCCACAGGGCAGCTTAGCCTTGCTAGCCACAGCTATTCAGGCCACGTGCTGCAGCTGCTAACTCCTGTGTGTCCCAGAGCCCGTGCTCTGCAGTAAGGACGCCATCGCAATGAGAAGCCTGCACGCTGCAGCTGGAGAGTAGCCCCCGCTCACTGCAGCTAGAGAAAGCTCATGCACTGCAACGAAGACTCTGTGAAGTCAAAAAACTAATTTCTTTCAAATGTACTTACATGAAGAGTGAAAATGCAGGAGAGACCAAGCAAACAAATACACGACAAAGGACTCTGAGCATGTACTCTTCAAAGGCACATTAATTCAAACATGAAATACAGGCTCAACCAAAATTATTGCAATTTTTGTATAGTTATATAAGTATTAGAAAGTGTGGCAGGTAAATCAGTGTAATTAAGAAAGGTAAAAATAATCAAAAGCGATTGACCTATGTGAGAGAGACAAAGGGAGGGATGAGGAACTGTCTCAAGTACTTTTTTAGAAGTTTTTTTTTTAAAAATTGTGTCATTGGGAATAAAGATTTACAGAGAATAACTTACATATTATTATTTTGCATCTTAATTTGTTTGGCAATTAATATAACAATTATATTTAAATTGTAAGGATATGAGATGTGTTTTTAAGATGTATTTTCACTTCAAGGGATTAATTTCCTGAAATATCAAGTCTGAATGTATGTAAAAAATAATTGTAATCTGCCATTAAATTGAAGACCTTGAAAATGTATGTAGATCTGATTTGTAATATACTGTGTCAGGCACTTATATGAGTGTTCAGCATTCCATATACAAATTGAAGTCATGAATATAATAAATTGCAATAAAAGTGAAATAAATTTAGATATTCATTTTCTTATTGAATTCTGTACATTGTTCATTGAATTTAACACATCTGCTGAGTTTTCAGAATTATTATCATCATACAACAGAGATGATTAGTAGTCAAGATAAACAGTTCCAAAAGTTTTTTATTTTTTTAAATGCTTGATGACACTAATTTTTTTTAAGCAGCCTGCTAAGTGTTTTATGGCTGCTGGAATTAATAGAAGTAACCATGGAAACTGTCTTACAATGTTTTGTGGTTGAATGGGATTTAAAATATCTATTTAAAAACATAAACACTTTGACAGCTGTGAGAATATTTACATTTCCTCAAATTTTGATTTGATAGCACTGCTTGGAAAATGGGAGGAATAAGGATTAAGGCAGAAGCTATTCTAGATATTTTTGGAAATCTTATGAAGTGCTCCAGTACTTTGGTTTATCTGTGCAGATTGGCCCATATTTGGGGAGGTAGTACAGGAGGAGCAAATCATAGAATTCCAGACCTCCTGTTCAGGGGCATGGTAATTGTATTTTCCTTTTTGTTCTCTTGTTTCCATATAGTCTGTTCCTTTTTCTTATTCTTCCCATGTCGGCTCTTTCTAATCTAACTAAATACATTTTAAATATTGAAAAAAAATTTAAAGTAAAATTGTCAGTTCATTATGATGCTCTAGAATTTATCCATGAATGCAATATATCATTAGAATTCATAGTAAAAATGCACACCTTTTTATGCTATTTGATGTGGGATGTTCAGTGATTCAGCTAGGACTCAGGATATGATGGAAGGAAACCCAGCTCCAGCCATAATCCTAGTGTTCAGGGCAAGAAGAGGGAAAGAGGGTGATGAGCATGTCTTCCTCTTCTTATCTGTAAGAAAATGTAACTTTCCCAGAAGCCTCCTTCACTAAACATATTTTTGGTTATATTTGATAGTTGGGTCTTATGGATACTCCCAACTTTTAAAAAGTTTTGAAAAATATAAATATGCCTTTCTTTTTAGATTTAAATTTATGTATTTTTAATTAGAGGATAATTGTTTAACATTATTGTGTTGATTTCTGCCATATGTCAACATGAATCAGCCATAGGTACACATATGTGCCCTCCCTCTTGAACTTCCCTCCCTCCTCCCACCCCATCCCACCTCTCTAGGTGGTCACAGAGGGCTAGACTTGAGCTCGCCTTGTCATTCGACAAATTTCCTTGTCTGACCAATTAGTTCCATTGTGTATATGTACCACAACTTTTTTATCCATTCATCCATTGATGGACATCTAGATTGCTTACATGACCTTTGTGCTAAGTCGCTTCACTCATGTCTGACTCTGCTACTCTGTGGACTGTAGCCCACCAGGCTCCTCTGTCCATGGGCTTATCCAGGCAATATCCTTGGGAGGAACGTTATGACCAACCTAGAAAGCATAGTAAAAAGCAGAGACATTACTTGTCCAACAAAGGTCCATCTAGTCAAGGCTATGATGTTTCCAGTAGTCATGTATGGATGTGAGAGTTGGACTATAAAGAAAGCTGAGAACCAAAGAATTGATGATTTTGAACTGTGGTGTTGGAGAAGACACTTGAGAGTCCCTTGGACTGCAAGGAGATCCAACCAGTCCATTGCCGGGAGCCAGCATGAGGAATCCCGCCCGTGACAAGGTCATGAGGAAGGAAGCCTGATAAAATGCAAGGACGTGATCAGGCTTCAGGGGATCCCCCTGGAATTTCCTGAGTACGTACCCCCAAAACCAAAAATCTGCCGGCCTTTGTACTCTGCTTTTCCACTCTTCTGACATACTCTGGAAAAAGTCAACTCAGGACTTTAGTCTTCTGTATTTGAAAGGGATGTTTCAGTTAAACCCCCTCTGATAGCTCTCTAGCTTGCCTAACAGGTTCCCCCGGACCTCTTACAGCTTGTGAATTGCTTACAGCCCCCCAACTGCGAGAGGCACAAAGCTTAAAAGCATCTTAAAGATACAGAGCCTTTTCTAAAGAGTTAAAAATTATATTGGTAGAGGGTTTTCACTGTTGACTCAATGACTGCTGCCAGGACTCCATATTCTTTATCATTTAGGCACCTGGGAGGATGTTAATCAATATAAACGGGATATGGAAAAAGATATATAGTAATTTTGATCTTAGCAACACTAGAATTTTGAGTTAATTACTTTTCTTTGTTATATATCACTGCACCCCTCTTGTGTCCTTGCTATGTAAGAATGTAACTTTATTTAGTGCTGAGAGTGGCACCAGACTTTGGGAAGATCAACACAAATAAGTCTTCTGGTTGACAAACCCATATCAGAAAAAAGGCTGTAAAATGTTAATTGGCCCTCTGGCTACAAGTGATGTAAATCACCTAAGACTTGTGTATACAACTAGGTATGCAGAGAGAAAAACCTGGTTTTAATAAGAGTCAGGGCTGCTGACATTGATAATTTTGTACTACCCATTGATCTCTGTGTACAATCAAAAAGGTATAAAAGGCATTTTGGACAATAGAGGCCGGGCCAGTCACTGGACTGGTTTCCCCCATGTCTCCTCTTTACTCTAATTTCAGGCTGAATTCCCATCTGGAGTGGGGCGGCTCACCAAGTCTACTTACCTGCCCTGGCTTTTAAGACCCGCATGAAAGGGAGCCTAAGGTGGGCACCCTTCGATATTCAAGTGGGCGCCAGTAGCCCAACATAGATGGTGCAAGCTCCTTGTCTGGAACTTTATTGGCCTTCCCCGTAAGCCAGGTTATTTAGGCTCTTTCTCCACTCAATTTTCCTACTACACTATTTCTTCCTAATCTAATCTTATATTAATAAATAAATAAGTTTTCCTCGCCAACACTGTCTCTCCTTCGAATCACCCTGGTTCCACCAGGGCTGGACCCTGGCAGTCCATTCTAAAGGAGATCAGTCCTGAGTGTTCATTGGAAGGACTAATGCTGAAGCTGAAACTCCAATACTTTGGCTACCTGATGTGAAGAGCTGACTCATTTGAAAAGACCCTGATGCTGGGAAAGATTGAAGGCAGGAGGGGAAGGGGACAACAGAGGATGAGATGGTTGGATGGCATCACTGACTCAATGGACATGAGTTTGGGTGGACTCCAGGAGTTGGTGATGGACAGAGAGGCCTGGCGTTCTGTGGTCCATGGGGTTGCAAAGGGTCAGACATGACTGAACAGCTGAACTGAACTGAACTGAACCATCCAGGTACGAATACTGGAGTGGGTTGCCATGCCCTCCTTCAGGAGATCTTCCTGACCCAAGGAATGAACCTGGGTCTTCTTCATTGTGGGCAAATTCTTTAGCATCTGAGCCACCAGGGAAGCCCCTTGGCTTCCATGTCCTAGCTATTGTAAATAGTGCTGTGATGAACATTGGGGTACATGTGTTTTTTTTTTTTTTTCAATTATGTTTTCCTCAGAGTATATGCCCAGTAGTGGGATTGTTTAATGTTTTAGTTTTTTAAGGAATCTCAATATCTGTTTCCATAGTGACTGTATCAGGTTGCGTTCCCACCAACATTGCAAGAGGGTTCCTTTTTCTCCACACCCTCTCCAGCATTTCCTGTTTGTAGATTTTTTGGATGATTGCCATTCTGACCTGTGTGAGGTGATACCTCATTGCAGTTTTGACTTGCATTTCTCTCATAATCTGTGATACTGAGCATCTTTTCACATGTTTATTAGCCATCTGTATGTCTTCTTTAGAGAAATGTCTGTTGAAGTCTTCTGCCCAATTTTGATTGGGTTGTTGGTTTTTCTGGTATTGAGCTGAATGAACTGCATTTGCATATTTTGGAGATTAATTCTTTGTTGGTTATTTGATTTACTAAATATGCCTTTCTATCATGAATCTGTAATGAAATATGGCAAGGGACCAGGGATTGGAAATAGCAATTTTATTATCAGTTGATAGTGTCTCTCCCTGGGACGTAGCCATGGGAAAAAAATGGAGAAGAAAGATGTTTTAAGTACATATTGACATTTTAGTAGAAAACTGCCAGTTTATTACCTTGGGATATATTGTGTTATGGAAATATGTTCAAAGATCCCAGGCTAAGGAGACATTTGTGGGTTAGGTGAGGTGAAGTCGCTCAGTCGAGTCCGACTCTTTGCGACCCCGTGGACTGTAACCTACTAGGCTTCTCCGCCCATGGGATTCTCCAGGCAAGAATACTGGAGTGGATTGCCATTTCCTTCTCCAGGGGATCTTCCTGACCCAGGGATCGAACCCGGGTCTCCTGCATCAGAGGCAGACGCTTTAACCTCTGAGCCACCAGGGAAGCCCTTTTATTACCTTGGGATATACTGTGTTATGGAAATATGTTCAAAGATCCCAGGCTAAGGAGACATTTGTGGGTTAAGTAGTCCAGTATCAGGTAACAAGGAATAAAGTTCTAAAATCCACAGTTGCATCAACGTGAAGTATAAGGAAATTTCTTTTATAACCAAAAGGGACAGAGCCAGTCTGTGTTTTCAAAGAAGATACTGGAAAACTAACACTTGATGTATCTACTGGCCAGACCTCAGTCCTGTGACTGTAGCTGGGTGCAAGAGAAGCAGGGAAGTAATCTCTTTTCTGTGTATCTGTGTGCCTCAATAACCTCTTGTTATTGCTATGGAGAAGTGTGTGTGTGTTGGGAGGGACAAGTAGTGTCTGGAACACACTTAACTTTTTGATTTTTCAGTTTTAGACACTCTCTAGTCACTTCTTACTATAGAAATTAAGGATATCCCATGCATCGCCCCCAATCCATACCATTCATACTTCTTTCTCATAATTTTTGATTAAATCTCTTTGGTGTTTTCCATTATTTTTACTGTTGGCTCAGTGGTAAAGAATTCAGTGGGAAAGGTACTGTCAGGGCAAGTATGTGGTTTCAACCCCTGGGTCAGGACAATCTCCTGCAGAAGGAAATGGCAGCTCACTTCAGTACTCTTGCCCCTGCCCATGAACAGAGGAACCTGGTGGGTTACAGTCTGTGGAGGTGCAAAAGAGCTGGACATGACTTAAGCATGTCTAATCAGCAACAATTATTTTTTCAGACTAAATATTAGTCACAGTAGTTCCATATAGCATCCCATTTCCTTTCTCATACAACTTTTTGTTTTTCCTAGAGTTAATAAAGTCTTTTTTATTTACCTATTTGTTTTTATATCTATCATTAATTTATTTCCAAACTGCTCAAAAGAATAAGGTTCTCTTCAGTTCAGTTCAGTCGCTCAGTCATGTCCAACTCCTTGTGACCCCATGAATAGCAGCTCGCCAGGCCTCCCTGTTCATCACCATCTCCCGGAGTTCACTCAGACTCATGTCAATTGAGTCTGTGATGCCATCCAGCCATCTCATCCTCGGTCGTCCCCTTCTCCTCCTGCTCCCAATCCCTCCCAGCATCAGAGTCTTTTCCAATGAGTCAACTCTTCGCATGAGGTGGCCAAAGTACTGGAGTTTCAGCTTTAGCATCAGTCCTTCCAAAGAAATTCCAGGGCTGATCTCCTTCAGGATAGCTTTGGCATAGTCAATAAAGCAGAAATAGATGTTTTTCTGGAACTCTCTTGCTTTTTCCATGATCCAGCAGATGTTGGCAATTTGATCTCTGGTTCCTTTGCCTTTTCTAAAACCAGCTTGAACATCAGGGGGTTCATGGTTCACATATTGCTGAAGCATGGCTTGGAGAATTTTGACCATTAGTTTCCTAGCATGTGAGATGAGTGCAATTGTGCAGTAGTTGGAGCATTCTTTGGCATTGCCTTTCTTTGAAATTAGAATGAAAACTGACCTTTTCCAGTCCTGTGGCCACTGCTGAGTTTTCCAAATTTGCTGGCAGATTGAGTGCAGCACTTTCACAGCATCATCTTTCAGGATTTGAAACAGCTCAACTGGAATTCCATCACCTCCACTAGCTTTGTGTTCTCTTACTAGGGTCAAATATGTGAAATCTATTTATCTATCTATCTACAATGTTTTTGAGGCAAGATGCCTGGAGACCTTTGTTTTCTTGCTTCATTTATGATAAATACCATCCAAGCTTGGTGCACATCTGGCATCCTGGGGCTTGCTTCCCCTTCATCCTGTGAAGTCCCTTTAACTTCCACTTGTAATAGACCACCCTGGAAATTACTATTTCTTCCCAGTTCATTTACTTCCTCCTTTGAGGGCAGCCTTTCCTCTGTGAACTTCTAAGAATGTTAACATGTTTTGAGACCTTGGATATAAAAATATGTTTTTTATTAGTATCTTCTCTCACATTTAATTACTAGCTTAGCTTGATGTAGAATTGTATAGTTCAAAATAAATTTTCCTCAAAATTTTGTTGCCCTGTCTTTCAACTTCCAGTTGCTTTTGTGAGGCGTTTGATGCTGGTGTGATCAACAGTTCTTTGAAAATGCCTTTTTTTTTTTTTTTAAATCAAAGATTTCTTTCTTCCTGGAAGCTTTTAGTATCTTTATTTCTACCGTTCTGAAACTTCACAATAATTTAATTCTTATGGACATTTTTTTCATTCATCTTGTTGGCCATTTGATTGGCATTTTCAGACTCCTAGTTATAACTTTATAAATACAAAAATTGTGCATATTATTTCTATGATAACTACCTCACCTTTTACATTTTATCATTTTTTTTGAAAAATATAAATCTTTCAGCATTATCCCCCATCCTTTATTGAACTTATAAATCTGATTTTTTTTCTTCAAGCTTACTGTTTTTCAAATATTTCTTTTAAAGACATCCTTTTATTTTAAGAGTTTAGCATTCTTTTGTCTTTCCTGGGTTACTAGTTTTTTAAAAATATGTTTTCAAATCCTTCAAAGAATACTTCTTGTTGAAAAAGTTTTTTTTTTTTTTTTTTTTATTTATGTATTTGTGACTACATTTCATGTTGGAAACTTTTCTCATTTGTCTACTTGCCTGTATTTAAGAGTGAGGCGCTGAAGTGATGACTTAAAATTTTGTTTGTAGGCATCACATAGGATGAAATAGCTTGTTGCTGGGGATTTCAGTCTTTCTACATGATTTTCTAGACTGTGTTGTTTTGAAGACTAACCCTGTACAGAAAGATAAGGAGAGACTGACGAAAGATTCAGACTACTGCAGATTAACGGGTATCAGGCTTAACAAGCCAGAGTTTACATACAAGGCTTATTTGGGGCAGCCTCAAGATAAGTAGATCTCTGCATGTGCCTGCTAGAGTATGTGTTTTTAAGAGGCCTTAACTCGGTTCAGCCATATACCCCGTCCAGATGGTCTCAACAACACATTGTTTTCTCAAGGCTGTCCTTTGAAACTGGCTCCCACTGTGGGGCATTCGAAGGACAAGGGAAAGGAGTAAGGAGCCTCCAGTTTCCCTGGTCCAACTCGAGGGTCAGCTGTTGGCCATGCGCTCTAGAGGAACTCCGCCTGTAGTCTGGTTAGTTTCACTGGAGTATCATCTTTTAATCTCTGATCTGTTTGTACCATGGGTCAGAGTCTTGCTTCCAGTATTCCTGGGACTTGAAGCTGCTGAGCTGAGGGGGTCTCATAGTCTGGTGTTTGGACTTAACACTTACATGTCCCTCTTCTCAATAACGACTCTCTGTCTTCTCTTTTCCAGAGCCTGCACAAATGGTAAACCTGGTGTCACCTGTATGGTGTGAGGGAGGGAATCTGGAGATGTAATCCCTAGTAGAAGCACATGTTCAGTCAGGACTCCTTTTGTAGCCGTCCTACCTCTACTTCCCATGAATGCCTTTAGTGAAGCCGGTTGCCTCTGATTCCTGAGATTTTCCTGGAGTTTGTATAGTAAATCTTTTACCTTTGCAGGCTTCTTCCCAAGTATAAGCCTTTATCAGAGCAGAGAAAGTTGAAAATTAACTCAGTTACTGTGGTCTTTTCTTTTTCTAAAACTTTACGATATCTCTTGTCTGCTATTAACTTTTTTCATTGTTTGTGTATGCTTGAATTTATATCTTTTTTGGTTCTTTCACTTATATTTTAGTGATAGTTCAGGAAGAGTGAAGATATCTTTAACCTGCCATGTTCAACTGGAAGCTAATTATATATTGCACAGTTCAGTTCAGTCGCTCAGTCGTGTCTGACTCTTTGTAACCCCATGAATCACAACACGCCGGGCCTCCTTGTCCATCACCAACTCCCGGAGTTCACTGAAACTCATGTCCATCCAGTCGGTGATGCCATCCAGACATCTCATCTTCTGTTTTTCCCTTCTCCTCCTGCCCTAATCCCTCCCAGCATCACGGTCTTTTCCAATGAGTCAACTCTTTGCATGAGGTGGTCAAAGTTTTGGAGTTTCAGCTTAAGCATCAGTCCCTCCAATGAACACACAGGACTGATCTCCTTTAGCATGGACTGGTTGGATCTCTTTGCAGTCCAAGGGACTCTCAAGAGTCTTCTCCAACATCACAGTTCAAAAGCATTAATTCTTCGGTGCTCAGCTTTCTTCACCATCCAACTCTCACATCCATACATAACCACTGGAAAAACCATAGCCTTGACTAGATGGACTTTTGTTGGCAAAGTAATACCTCTGCTTTTGAATATGCTGTCTAGGTTGGTCATAACTTTCCTTCCAAGGAGTAAGTGTCTTTTAATATCATGGCTGCAGTCACCATCTGCAGTGATTTTGGAGCCCCCCAAAATAAAGTCTGACACTGTTTCCACTGTTTCTCCATCTATTTCCCATGAAGTGATGGGACCAGATGCCATGATCTTCGTTTTCTGAATGTTGAGCTTTAGGCCAACTTTTTCACTCTCCTCTTTCACTTTCATCAAGAGGCTTTTTAGTTCTTCTTCACTTTCTGCCGTAAGGGTGGTGTCATCTGCATATCTGAGGTTATTGATATTTCTCCTGGCTACCTTGATTCCAGCTTGTGCTTCTTCCAGTCCAGCGTTTCTCATGATGTACTCTGCATATAAGTTAAATAAGCAAGGTGACAATATATAGCCTTGATGTACTCCTTTTCCTATTTGGAACCAGTCTGTTGTTCCATGTCCAGTTCTAACTGTTGCTTCCTGACCTGCATATAGCACACATGTACGTTAATACTCTCTGGTGATTTTTCTGTGTTGTATGTCTTTGGAATTCAAAAATGATCTTCCTATTCACATTTCTACCTCTTCCTAAATTTACTTACTAATTTAGTTAGTGGATCACAAATTCCTTAAGTATGTTTATACTTACTGATTTCAATCTTTTCCTTAGCTTTTTTCTCTTTATTATTTCTGAATAGTTATATTGTGGCTGTTGTTCAGTCACTAAGTCATGTCCAGCTCTTTGTGATCCCATGGACTGCAGCTCACCAGGCTTCCCTGTCCATCTCTATCTCCCAGAATTTTCTCAAACTCATGTCCATTAAGTCAGTGAGGCTATCCAATCATCTCATTCTCTGTTGCCCGCTTTCCTCCTGGCCTCAATCTTTCCCAGCATCAGGGTCTTCCAATGAGTTGGCTATTCACATCAGGTGTCCAAAGTATTGGAACTTCAGCATCAATCCTTCCAATGAATATTCAGGGCTTATTTCCATTAGGATTGACTGGTTTGATCTCCTTTCTGTCCAAGGGAGTCTCAATAGTCTTCACCAGCACCTCAGTTTGAAAGCATCAGTTCTTTGGCCCTCAGCCTTCTTTATAATCCAGCTCTCACATCCGTATATGACTACTGGAAAAATCATATCTTTGACTATATGGATCTTTGTTGGCAAAGTTATATCTCTGCTTTTTAATATGCTATTTAGGTTGGTCATAATTTTTCTTCCAAGGAACAAGCAACTTTTAATTTCATGGCTGCGGTCACCATCTGCAATGATTTTGAAGCCAAAGAAAATAAAATCTGCTACTGTTTCCACTTTTTCCCCATCTATTTGACATGAAGTGATGGGACTGGATGCCATGATCTTCGTTTTTTGAATGTTGAGCTTTAAACCAACTTTTTCACTCTCCTCTTTCACCTTCATCAAGAGACTCTTTACTTCCTCTTTGCTTTCTGCCATTAGGGTGGTATTATCTGCATATCTGAGGTGGTTGATATTTCTCCTAGCAATCTTGATTCTAGCTTGTGAGTCATCCAGCCAGGCATTTCACATGATGTACACTGCATAGAAGTTCAATAAGCAGGATGACAATATACAGCCTTGACATACTCCTTGCCCAGTTTGAAAGCAGTCTATTGTTCCATGTCTGGTTTTAACTGTTGCTTCTTTACCTGCATACAGGAGGCAGGTAAGGTGGTCTGGTATTCCCATCTCTTTAAGAATTTTCCACAGTTTGTTTTGATCCACACAGTCAATGCTTTAGCATAGTCAGTGAAGCAGAAGTAGATGTTTTTCTGGAATGCCCTTTCTTTTTCTATGATTGAAAAGATATTGGCAACTCGATCCCTGGTTCTTCTGTCTTTTCTAAATCCAGCTTGTACATCTAAAGTTCTCAGTTCATGTACTGTTGAAGCCTAGTTTGAATGCTTTTGAGTATTACCTTCTTAGCATGTGAAATAAGCACAATTATTCGGTAGTTTGCACATTCTTTGTCATTGCCCTTCCTTTGGATTGGCATGGAAACTGACTTTTTCCAGTCCTGTGGCCACTGCTGACTTATTTGCTGGTATATTGAGTGCAGCACTTTAATGGCATCATTTTAAGGGTTTGAAATAGTTCAACTGGAATTCCATCACCTCCACTAGTTTTACTCTTAGGAATTCTTCCTAAGGCTCACTTAACTTCACACTCTAGGATGTCTGGCTCTAGGCGAGCAATAACAACTTTGTGGTTATCCAGATCATTAAAATCTTGCTTTGTACAGTTCTTCTGTGTATTTTTGCCACTTCTCTTAATCCCTTCTGTTAGGTCCTTGTCACTCTGTCCTTTACTGTTTCCATTTTTGCATGAATTGTTCTCTCGGTATCTCCAATTTCCTGCAGTAATCTCTAATCTTTACCATTCTACTGTTTTCCTCTATCACTTTGCGTTGTTCACTTAAGAAGTCTTCCTTATCTCTCCTTGTTATCCTCTGGAACTCTGTATTCAGATGGGTATATCTTTTTTTTTTCTTTGCCTTTCATTTTTTTCACAGCAATTTGTAAGTCCTCTTCAGACAACCATTTTGCCTTTTTGCATTGCTTTTTCTTTGGGATGATTTTGGTCACCACCTCCTGTACAGTTTTATGAACCTACATCTACAGTTTTTCAGGTATTGTCTTCCAGATCTAACCCCTTGAATCTATTTGCCACTTCCACTGAATAAGCATAAAAGATTTAAGTCATACCTGGATGGCCTAGTGGTTTTCCCTGCTTTCTTCAATTTAAGCATGAATTTTGCAATAAGGAACTCATTCACAGTCAGTTCCAGGTCTTACTTTTGCTGACTGTATAGAGCTTCCCTATCTTCAGTTGCACAGAATGTAATCAGTCTGATTTCAGCATTGACCATCTGGTGATGCCCATGTGTAGAATGGTTTCATGTTGTCGGAAAAGGATGTTTGTTATCACCAATATATTCTTATGACAAAACTCTGTTAGCCTTTGCCCTGCTTCAAACTATACTGTAAGGCAAACCTGGAGAAGGAATGGAAAACCACTTCAATATCCATGCCTCAAGAAATCCATGAACAGTATGAAAAGGCAAAAAACATATGACACCAGAAGATGAATTACCCAGGTTGGTAGGTATTCAGTATGCCACTGGGGAAGAGTGGAGATATATAGCTCCAGAAAGAATGAAGAGGCTATGCTGAAATGGAAATGACACTTAGTTTTGGACGTGTCTGGTGGTGAAAGTAAAGTACGATGTTGTAAAGAACAATATTGCATAGGAATCTGGAATGTTAGGTCGGTGAATCAAGGTAAATTGGAAATGGTCAAGCAAGAGATGGTAAGAGTGAACATTGATGTTTTAGGAATGAGTGAACTAAAATGGATGGAGATGGGTGCATTTAATTCAGATGACCATTATATCTACTACTGTGGCAAGAATCCCTTAGTAGAAATGAAGTAGCCCTCATAGTCAACAAAAGTCTGAAATACAGTCATTGGGTATGGTCTCAAAAATGAGAAAATTACCTCTGTTCATTTCCAAGGCAAACCATTCCATATCACAGTAATCTAAGTTTATACCCCGATCACTAATGCTGAAGAAGTTGAAGTTGAGTGGTTCTATGAAGACTTATAAGACCTTTTAGGACTAACACCAAAAAAAGATGTCCTTTTTACTGTAGTGGATTAGAATACAAAGGTAGGACTATTCATGAGTTCCCCATTTTGGGCAACAGATTTATCAGAGATTCATCTATTTTATTTTCCTTTTCTAAAACAATACTCTTGGTTTTACTTTTCATTTTTACTATTTCTTTTTTTAAAAAAGTATTATAATGGATTAACTTTTTTCTTAATCCATTATATCCATTAGTTCTTAACATGTAATTTTCTTTCTCCTATTTTGTGGCTCCTATTCTCAACTGTTGAGTTGAATGCTTAAATAAGTTATTTTTAATATTTTTTATTTAACAATGAAAAATCTTTTAAATCTTCTAGTGAGATATGATGAAATATATGTTTTATTTGGAAGTATTCTCCTTATTATTAATTTCCATGTGATACATTATTATGGCTTCTAATTAAAGTAATTTATTGTTTCAGATTGAAAAAGCAATGTACATAGTTTAGAATACTCAGACACAGGAAAGAGATTATATTGTTTAGAGAGGTTGCAGGCAATAAAATGTACAAATGAAAAAGTTGCATTTATTACAATTTCAGTGTAGTCTGAAGTTGTAAAAAATGCAATGAAGAAAAACAGAAAAGGAAAAGGTGCCAGCGGAAGGAGTGGGAAAAACTAGTTTAAATATGGTGTTAAGGAAAGTCTTCTCTAGGAAGATGACATTTGAAAAGATAACTAAATGATGTATAAGAGTGAGCAATGTGCTTTTTTTTGGGGTGCAGAGTAAGGAGTTGCAGGAGCATATCTGAGAAAGGAAGCAGCATATATAAAAGTTTGAGTCAGGAATTAAGTTATTTGCAGAAGAGTGAAAATACCAGTATAAGTGAAATGGAATGAGGGAAGAGGAAACTGCCATTAAATCAGAGATAAAGAGCATATTAGGGTTCTCAAGATAAGTTATCTATCTATCTATCAAGGAGATTTATAGTGAGGAATTGGCTCACACAGTTAGGAAGCTGAGAAATTCTATGAACTCCATACACAAGCTGGAGATCCTGGAACACCTGTGATGCAATCGAGTCAGAGTTCAAAGGCTCAATCAGAGAAGTCAATGACATGTATATATCCCGGTGTGAGGGAAGAAGAAACTAAGATGAGATGTCCCACTTTAAGTAGGAATAAAAGAACAAACCAGTCCTTCCATAGCCTCTTGATTTATTCAGGCCTTCAGCGGATGGTGTGATGGCCACCTGCACTGAGAGAGCCATCTACTGAGTCCGTGGGTTCAAATGCTAATCTCACCTGGAAACACCCTCACAGACACCCCTAGAAATAATATTTTGTATGGTCGCTTGGTGGCCAGAAAAGTTAACACATAAGATTGGCCATCACAAAGATGAGAAAGCTCTAGATTATACGATAGTGCATGGAAAAGTGGATTTGAAAGATGTTGAAGGGTGTTAAAGAAGCATGGGAAATGTTTTGATGTAAGCATTACAAGTATTATGACTGTTTCTCCAGGGATCATCCTGGAGGAATTAAGAAAGAAAGGATGCCAGGTATAAAGGTATTCCTGGAATCCAGGAGTGCAATGATGACAGCTACTTTATCAAGGTTGAACTAACAGAAGAGATGATGAGAAAGTGGTCAAATTTATCATATAATTGTAAGCTATTTTTTTTTAGCTCAAATATTTATTTCATTGAAGTATAGTTGATTTGCAATTTTGTATTAGTAATAGTTGGTGCAGTAGTAAAAGAATCTGCCTGCCAATATAGGAGATACAGGAGAGGCACGTTTGATCCCTGGGTCAGGAAGATCTTATGGAGTAGGAAACAGCAACTCACTCCAGTATTCTTGCTGGGAAATTTACATGAACAGAGGAGCCTGGCGGGCCACAGTCTATGGGATTGCAAAGAGCTGGACGTGACTGAGCATGCACACATGGACACATTAGTGTTAGTTACACAGAATAGTGATTCAGTACTTTTAAAGGCTAGACTACATTAAAAAGTATTTCAAATTAATGGCCATAATTCTTTGTGTTGTACAATATGTCCCTGTTGCTTATTGCTTTTTTTACACAGTAGTTTATATATCTTTATCTCCCTTTCCTGTCCTACCTTTCCCTCTCTTTCTTCTCCCCAGTGGCAATCCTTTGTTTGTTTCTTCAAACTATCTATGAGTCTGTTTCTCCTTTGCTATGTATATGTCTGTTTATTTTTTAGATTCCACTTTTAAGTGATATTATATAGTATTTATCTTTATTTATGTGGTCTGATTTATGGTGCCTGAGGTAAAAAAATGAATTAAAGTTATTTATTAGCCTTTGACCTGAACTGTGTTTTGTTTTGTTTTGTTTTGTTTTTAACAGAGGAGAAAGCTCTGGGAAGAGCAGAGTTTTGGGGGATAGATGAATCAAAGGATCAGTCTTTAATACATTTATTTAGATTACCTATTATTATTATTTATTAAATATATTTCAGTTGAGAAATTGATTTGACAATGGGATATAAGGAGATTTGACAATGGGATATCTGGAGCTCAGATAAGGGCCTAGGGCAAGAGATGACTCATGAATAGGATTTAAAACCATGGACCTGAATAGAATCAGCTAGAGTGATTCTTTTAGAGTATAAGTAGAGAAAAATATTTCCAGGCAGGAATTTTACATGTTTCCTGAGAAACCTGTATGCAGGTCAAGAATCAACAGTCAGAATTCTGTATGGAACAACTGACTGGTTCAGGACTGAGAAAGGAGTATGACAAGGCCATTTGTTGTCACCATGTTTATTTAACTTATACACTGAGCACATCATGAGCAATGCTGGGCTGGATGAGTTACAACCTGGAATCAAGATTGGTGGGAGAAACATCAACACCCTTAGATATTTGGATGATACCACTCTAGCTGCATAAATGAAGAGGAACTGAAGAACCTCTTGGTGAGGGTGAAGGAAGAGAGTGGAAAAGCCACCTTAAAACTAAATATTAAAAAAAATGAAGATCATGGCATCTATTTCCCCAAATAGAAGGGGAAAACGTGGAAGCAGTAACACATTTCCTCTTCTTGGGCTCTAAAATCCCTGTGGAGGGTGACTGCAGCCATGAAATCAGAAGACAACTGCTTCTTGGCAGGAAAGCTATGACAAACCTAGACAGGCATCAGCTCGCCAACTATGGTGCGTACAGTCAAGGTTATGGTCTTTTCTCATCACATACGGTTGCGAGAGTTGGACCATAAAGAAGGCAGAGCACTAAGAATTGATGCCTTCAAACTGTGGTGCTGGGGAAGACTCTTGAGAATCCCTTTGATAGCAAGGAGATCAAACCTTGAGTCAATCTCAAAGGAAATCAACCCTGAAAAAATCATTGAAGGACTGATACTGAAACTGAAGCTCCAATATTTTGGTCAGCTGATGCAAACAGCTAAGTCACTGGAAAAGACCCTGATGCTGGGAAAAATTGAGGACAGAAGGAGAAGAGGGCATCAGAGGATGAGATAGCTGGATGGCATCACTGATGCAATGGGCTTGAATTTGGGCAAACTCAGGAAGATGGTGGGGGACAGGGCATGCTGCAGTCAATGGGGTTGTGAAGAGTCGGACACGACTGGGTAAATGAACAACAGCAGACAGAAAAAAGCTAAGTAATAAGCTATATCTAGCTATATCTAGCAATGCTGTGGCGGAGAAGGCAATGGCACCCCATTCGAGTCCTCTTGCCTGGAAAATCCCATGGACGGGGGATCCTGGTAGGCTGCAGTCCATGAGGTCGCGAAGAGGCAGACCCGACTGAGTGACTTCACTTTAACTTTTCACTTTCATGCATTGGAGACGGAAATGGCAACCCACTCCAGTGTTCTTGCCTGGAGAATCCCAGGGACGGGGAGCCTGGTGGGCTGCCGTCTATGGGGTCACACAGAGTCGGACACGACTGACGTGACTTAGCAGCAGCAGCAGCAGCAGCAGCAATGCTGTGGAGAATATGAGGTTGTCAGGGGGCGTTTAACTTTGAGGAACCCAATATGTTACATTTTTCTTCCTCTGTGTGCCCTTTCTCAAGGATTCTCTGTCCCTTATCAGTTCCTATTTCCGGAACGAGTAGTGCTGCAAGCTCTTAGGACTGAGACCATGAGAAAGGGTATCTCCTTGGATTCCTTTCAGCGACTCCCTTCAGTGACTCTTTTCAGCGTCAGCAACCTTGTATGTATTAGACTATCCATATTGTGGCTATTGATAAAATTTCATCCCGTGTAATAGCTGAGTAATCATCTTACTAAAGATAGATAAGCCTGCATTTCTGCTAATAAAATACCCTTGCTCCATCAGAGCTTGGGGCCCCATGTCTTTCTTTCTCTTTCTCTCTCTCTTTCACTTTCTTATCATCGACTCCAGATCGCCAGGTTCCAGTCCATTAAAGGACTGCAACAGTTGGTAATTTCAACAAAACTAAATGATGGAAAAGAAACTTTGATTAAAGTGAATTAAACAGAGAATTAAACTAGGAACCAGCAAAATTTCTTTTGGAGAGTTTTACGTGAAATAATGCTTATAAATATTTTGTGGGCAACAGAATGTTTTAAGTTGATCTGTTTTTCAGAGAAAAATTTGAAAATATGTAGATATGTATACATATACTATGACTAACAATTAAGTTTTATAAATACTAATTATATAGTGACTATTATACAAATTAAACATATATACCCTATAAGATATAATAAAACAGAATTATAAATATACTTGTTATACTTTTATATCTTACTGTGGTGTTGGAGAAGACTCTTGAGAGTCCCTTGGACTGCAAGGAGATCCAACCAGTCCATTCTGAAGGAGATCAACCCTGGGATTTCTCTGGAAGGAATGATGCTAAAGCTGAAACTCCAGTACTTTGGCCACCTCATCCGAAGAGTTGACTCATTGGAAAAGACTCTGATGCTGGGAGGGACTGGGGGCAGGAGGAGAAGGGGACGACCGAGGATGAGATGGCTGGATGGCATCACGGACTCGATGAACGTGAGTTTGAGTGAACTCCGAGAGATGGTGATGAACCGGGAGGCCTGGCGTGCTGCGATTCATGGGGTCGCAAAGAGTCGGACACGACTGAGCGACTGAACTGAACTGAACTGATCCTCAGAAATTATATATAGTCTGACATTTATTAAAATCATTTATTGTAAATTTAGGTTTGCCAAGTTCTTATGTTTTTCTATATATAGAATTCAATGCAATATATTTTACCTATAAGCTTTATAAGTGTAATTCAAAGTTTTCCAATTTTTGACATTTTAGTTTTGTTATCTAAGTCAGCTGATGTTGTATACACAGTGGCCTTTGGGCTCTGATATTAGGATCCAGGTCAGGGCCCTGGAACTCTGAGCCCTTTGGGTTTTTTTTGGTAGGTTGGGAATGAACCTTTGGATCTCATGTTCATCACTTGTGGCCGTAGGTAAGCAGAACTGTTGCTCAGAAAGCTTACCACCACCTGCGCCCCAACTCTGCTGGAACCAATGCGTATCCTAGAGGCCTGCGGCCCCTGCTGCCGCTGCCTGCTGGGGAATAAGGTGCTATTTCCCACATGCTCAGTTTCTCTTCTGTCTCTCCTGATGGTTCTAGAAGCCCCTTCTCTCTTCTCAGCCGGTAACAGTGAGAAACCTGGTGTTTCACTTCACTGATAGGACCTTGGCCATCCCTCTGCCAAGAAAGGATTTCTCCTCCCTCTTGAAGAGCAAAGTCCCTGTGTTGACGTCTTCTAGAGAGAGTTGCACAGTAAGGAAGAGCTCGTGCACGAGGCACTCTTGTTCTTAATGTTAACACAAGGTAGATGGTTTTAAAAGGATTTTTGTTTTACTTTCAAGATGGCTATTTTTCTTCAAACTCCAATTTTGGTTGTCTATGGAAGCATATTTCCCTCTGACCTAATGAAAGTTGAGTCTCAGTGTCCTTCCCTTACACAGTCCTTCTAAGGCCCTGGGAGGGATCCTAGGAATGGGCTCAGGTGGTTGTATATTTTTTTTTTGGCATTTTGCAAATTAAATTTTTTTGTATTATGTTTATTAAAGAGGGACTCAGTATAAGTTTTAGGCTCCATAAAATCTGGATGTGCACTTTGACATTTTTTTCTTCTAGTTGTATTGATATGGAATTGATGTACAGCACTGAATAAGCTGTATGACATAGTGATGTGACTGACATATGCCATGAATGATCACAGGAAGTTGAATGGACATCTATGGTCTCATAGATAGAAAAAGAAAAAAAAATTTTTTTTGATGAGATACCTCAGGATTTGCTCTCTTAACAGCTTTCATATATAATGTGCAGCAGTGGTAATATTTATCATATTGCACGATACATTCCTAGTACTTATAACTAGAAGTCTCTACCTTTTGACTGCCTTCATCCAATTCTTCCTCCTTGCTCCTCTCCCACCTTAAATATTTGAAGTCAAATAGTTTTTCTTCTTTCTTTCCCTCTCTTACACTTTCCCTTTCTCCCTTCCTCTTTTTTCTTATTGCTTTGTTCCTTCTTTTCTTTTTTCTTAAACTCCTGTTCTGACACTTCTAAGACTCCTGAGAAAAATGGAAAACTCAAGGAGAATAAAACAATAATAACAATATTGAACAACTATAACTAAGATGCTTACTGAGCATTTACTAAGAACCAGGAACTGTTAGTTTACACACATTAATAATCTATATCGTGCCTGTGTTCATGCTGCTGTTTCAATCATGTCCGACCATTTGCGACCCTATGGACTGCAGCACACCAGACCTCCCTGTCCATCGCCAACTCCCAGAGCTTCTTCAAACTCATGTCCATTGAGTCGGTGATGCCATCCAACCATCTCATCCTCTGTTGTCCCCTTTTCCTCCCATCTTCAATCTTTCCCAGCATCAGGGTCTTTTCCAATGACTCAGTTCTTCGCATCAGGTGGCCAAAGTATTGGCGTTTGAGCTTCAGCATCAGTCCTTTCTATGAATATTCAGGACTGATTTCCTTTAGGATTGACTGGTTTGATCTCCTTGCTGTCCAAGGCACTCGCAAGAGTCTTTTCCAACACCACAGTTCAAAAGTATCAGTTCTTTGGTGCTCACCTTTCTTTATAACATAGAAATATGTTCTTTATATTCATAATGATATTAAACTAAAAATTTTTGAATTAAAAAATGTCTCCAACAAATATTAAAAAGGATAATATATTTATAGTATGATGAGCTAACAGAATCTGAAAGAGAAAATGAGTAAAAAATATAATTCATAAGAGATAAATATAGTTTGTATACTTTAGATCAAAAAAGTTTTACACATGAAGGAAGAAGCTTGTCAGCAATAAGTATTTCTCCTTTTGGTTAAAGACTAAAGAGAGCCAGCAGCGGGTATAAAACAGGGCTGTCTGAGAAAGTTTTGCATTCTGCATCTTTTGCCCCTGGATTGCAAGAATTCTTGGCAGAAACCAGATTTCATAAGAGTGAAACTCAAATTCAGCTTTCAATGTAAATTTGATTTTGAAAAGCCAATTTCAGGATTTTTAAACTGGTGCTTGAGACTCTGTGAATGTTTGCAATGAGTAAATAGCATATTCACATCTCTTGTACTAGTGGAAAAATTGTTCTGCTCAACACCCACCACTCAGTGATGGCTTGCCTGAACTTTGTACCAAACAAGAGACAAGCAAGACACCGGGAGTTTGGAAGTCACTAAAAAAGATTAGTGTCCTTAAACAAGGTTAATCAATCCCTTCAAGTGGAAAATTCATTTGGATTTGGCTGACTCAGGCTGTATTGACAGCAGGTTACAGAATAATACTGCAAACAGTTTTATTTTTAAGATGCTCTATGAGCCCCACAAATGGCCAATTTACTTTATTCCTTCTTTTCTAATCACAAAGATTTAATCCTCAATCTCCATTCTCATTGGCCTCCAAGAATAGCCTTCATAATTATTTACACTCATGTTGAATTTACTAACTGTTTAAAAACTAGAGCTTCTTTTGCAGTTTGAAATAACTCTCTAGTATGAATTCACCAGGTCTGAATATATTTTGTGTGTCCTATTCTGAGATGGGTTTAGGAGTGTGGGAGTGAGCTGATGACATTTCTAGTCGCTTAACATTTGTCTTTGTTTTGTGGGTTCCAAGCAAGTGTATTTCAGAGACTATGAAACTTGTGTAAGAAAATATGCTTTTCAAGTGAAATGGACGAGAACATTTCCCCAATAGTTACATAAAAGAAGACGCGGTAGCTCTGACAGAGGCCGCGTGACTCTCCTAAGGGCGTCCCTGCAGGCGCCGCCGTAATTACCCTACCCTGAGGTCTGTCCTGTCAGCACAGCTAAGCTTGACAGGGAAAATGAAATGATCAATGTTATTCAGAATCTATTTTCAGCTGAGCAGTGATTGCTGAGCAGAGATAGTCAATTATCTATTGGTGAGGGTAGGCCATTAGTGACATTAAGGTATGACACCAGCCGAATGAAAAGTGAACTGAGCTTGTTGCTAGCCAGCGGCTCAACTTCCAGACAAGCGGTAACAATCGTTCAGAAACAATAGCCAACTTCAGAGGTCTGCAGTGACAACCTGGGTTATTTCCGGTTTCCAAGTAGGTGTGTACTATTTTGTTATTCAAGGCAAAGTTAATTTCAATGAATAATCTTTATAACAGCAGCTTCTTTCAACACTAATTTTAGGCTTGAGAAAAATGGACACATTGATGCCTGTGTGTATATTTGTGTTGTGTGTTTACAAGTATTAATAAGTGAGATTTTATTGTCATTTCCTAGAAGGTGCCTAAATTATTAAGGAAGCGCTCACTTTGGCAGCACATACTCTAAGCTATTAAGGAAAATCTGACATTTTCAACAGCTAATATTTTGATTGCTTACTATAAATCAGGTACCTCATTAAAGTGCTCTACATATTATACATCATTTCCCCTTAAATATAATAGGATTTAAGGTGAATCTTGGGCCTTAGGTTAAAAGTCTTATGCAACTCCACAATTCAAAAAGGAGAAGATAGGTCTTAATACATGTTAAAAAAAAAAGGATTTTGGCTGATTATAATTTTAGTACATGGCATCTACTGATGGGGTTGCCAAGAATATGAACTGATAGCTGTATTAATAGCATAGCAACTGAAACACAGGAAATCATGGTACAGATCAGATCCACCCAAAGAATGTGTTCACTTTGTGTGTTCTGAAGGAGACTGGCAAATCGTGACCTATGGCGATGAGGTAAGAGTTACAGAGAGTGGCTTAGAAGTCATATCACACGTATCAAGCTCCTTTGGCATTCAGCTAGAGCCAAAGGGACAATGAGACTGGGACAATAGTGATAATTGTCTTCAAATTCGCTCAAACCTCCTTAACACAGGCACCATGTTTCTGGAGAAAGAAGTGTTGACTGGGCCAGTGTTGTAAGAGTTGTAATGGCAAGTCTGCATGGGCCTCATATGGCTATCCAGTTGTCCCAGGACCACTTATTGAAAAGACCATGAATTTTCCAATGCTCTGCAGAACCATCTTTGCTTTAGATGAGGTGTCCACATAGTCAACTGGTTGATTCTGGCCTCTGTTCTCTTACTGTCTATTGGTATATCTTAATGCTGAGACTGTATCACCTTAATTACTTAATTTTATAGTTAGATTTAATGTCTGAAAAGTTCTCAAATCTTGTTCTTTAAGAATCACAGCTATTTTTATTCTTGGAATCTCCATTAAAAGTTTAGAATCAAGCCTTTAATTTCCAGAAAAGAGGATTTGGAATACTAACTGAGATTTCATTATCAATATATTGATTTAAGAAAATTCTCTTCCTAGGTAAGGAAAGCCCCTTAGAACACTGCAAATCCACTGTCCTCCACCCTGAAAAATGTGCTATTTTTCATGTCTTTTAATTTCTCTATATTTTAAACTCCAAAATACACTAATATTTTCAAAAGCCAGTGTATTTTTTGTTGTGTTTTATATCTGCTTTTATCTTTATTTCTAGTTTTTTATCTTGAAAAAAAAAAAAAAAAACACCCTTTTAGTATTTTTTTTTTTTTTAAGCTCAGGTCTTCCAGCGACAGAATTAGTCAATATTCTTTGCGTGTCTGAAAACGCTATTCCTTACCTTCTCTTCCCCACAGCCTCACCACACCCCAACCCTTGGCCAGTCACCTGGAGCAGCCCCGCCAGCTGGCACGGTCCCCCCCTCGGCCCAACGCCCTGTGCAAGAGGCAGCAGGAGGATTCAGGGGGTGCCTCTTCAGCCCCAGGCCCCTTCCTTAGCTTCACTTTTAAAAGACACTTTCTCTAGGAATCTAATCTGATAGCTAGGTTTTCATGACTGAATTTGTTTTGTCTTCCATGGGGCTTTTAAAATCTGAGGCTTGTTGCCTTTTATTGCTCAGTAAAACAGGTGCTATTAAAAATTTGATTCCGTTCCGCTTACTCCTCTTCTGCAAACACAACTGCACGTGCGTGTGCCTTCTCAGAGCGTCCTTGATAACTCACTCTCTGTGTATTTTTCATTCTGCATACCTCAGTCTGGCTGTTCTCTTCAATTAGTGTTGGTTCATAAATTCTGTATGTCTTTTCTTCTGTTCCCGACATCTATTCAGTTCTTAATTTGACTGTTGGGCTTTTTCATTTTCATATTTCCATTTGCTTTTTATAGATTTACCAGTTCTCTGCAGAAGTTCTAATATCTCTTTGAAGCTTAGTAAGCAAAGTTCATTTTAAAACTGATGCCTGATAACTCTAGTATCTAGAGTTTTGTGTTTATTTCTGTCAGTTTTTCTGCTGTTTTGTTTTGCTTTGTCTATTCCTGGGCCCAATTATTATTATTATTATTTTATGAGCCAGTTACTTTTTTGAAAAATAGTAGAAACACTGTGAGCATAAGTGATGGTACCACTCCATAGACAGGATTTACAATGCTTCTGGTATGATTCTAGGAGCAGTATCAATATGGACTTCTAGAAGACGCTTACTCCTTGGAAGAAAAGTTATGTCCAACCTAGATAGCATTTTGAAAAGCAGAGACATTACTTTGCCGACTAAGGTCCATCTAGTCAAGGTTATGGTTTTTCCTGTGGTCATGTATGGATGTGAGAGCTGGACTGTGAAGAAGGGTGAGCACCAAAGAATTGATGCTTTTGAACTGTGGTGTTGGAGAAGACTCTTGAGAGTCCCTTGGACTGCAAGGAGATCCAACCAGTACATTCTGAAGGAGATCAACCCTGGGATTTCTTTGGAAGGAATGATGCTAAAGCAGAAACTCCAGTACTTTGGCCACCTCATGCGAAGAGTTGACTCATTGGAAAAGACTCTGATGCTGGGAGGGATTGGGGGCAGGAGGAGATGGGGACGACCGAGGATGAGATGGCTGAATGGCATCACTGACTCGATGGATGTGAGTCTGAGTGAACTCCGAGAGATGGTGATGGACAGGGAGGCCTGGCGTGCTGCGATTCATGGGGTCACAAAGAGTCAGACATGACTGAGTGACTGAACTGAACTGAACTGAACTCCAATTTAAGGAATTGAGATGATTTGAGATTAGGCCATATGTAGTCCCTCTGTGATCCTAATTCTAATTCATTCTTACTCTGAAACTTAACTGCTGGGGTCCAGCCCCGGGGGTCCAGGGAATTCGAAGTGTGGACGGCGTTGGCGAGGAAAACTTATTTATTTATTAATATTAGATTAGATTAGAAAGAGATAGTATAGTAGGAAAATTAAGTGGAGAAAAGAGGCTGAATAACTTGGTTTACGAGCTGAACTAATAAAACTTCAGACAAGAAGTTTGCATCATCTACTTTCGGCCACCGGCATCCATTTAAATCTCAGAAAGTGCCCCGCCTTGGGCGCTCTTTCTCACAGTACTTAAAAGCCAGGGCAGGTAAGTAGACATGATGAGCCGCCTGCTCCAGATGGGAATTCAGCCTGAAATTAAAGTAAAAAGAGGAGACACGGTGGAAACCAGTCCAGCGACTGATTCCATTCCTCTATTGTTCAGAGGGCCTTTTATACCCTTGATTGTACATAGAGATCAATGGGTAATACAAAATTATGCGGCATCAGCAGCCCTGACTCTTATCAAAACCAGGCTTTTTTCTCTGCATGCCTAATTGTATACACAAATCTTAGATCATTGACATCATCTTCCAGCCCAAAAGGGCCAATTAACATTTTACAGCCTTTTTCCTGATAAGGGTTTGTCAACCAAAAGACTTATTTGTGTTAATCTTTCCAAAGTCTGGTGCCACTCTCAGAAATCACTAAATAAAGTTACATTCTTACATAGCAAAGACACAAGGGGAGTGCAGTGATATACAACGAAAAAAAGTAATTAACTCAAAAGTCTAGTGTTGCTAACATCAAAACTACTATCTATCCTTTTCCATATCCCGTTTACATTGATTAACATCCTCCCAGGTGCCTAAAAGATAAAGAATATGGAGGTCTGGCAGCAGTCATTGAGTCAACAGTGAAAACCTTCACCAATGTAATTTTTAACTCTTTAGAAAAGGCTCTGTTTCCTTAAGATGCTTTTAAGCTTTGTGCCTCTCATGGTTGGGGGCTGTAAGCAATTCACAAGCTGTAAGAGGTCTGAGGAACCTGTTAGACAAGCTAGAGAGTTATCAGAGGGCGTATAACTGAAACATCCCTTTCAAATGCAGAAGACTAAAGCCCTGAATTGACTTTTTCCAGAGAATATCAGAGGAATGAAAAAGCAGAGTACAAAGGCTGGCAGATTCTTATTTTTTTGGGGGTGGATGCTCGGGAAATTCCAGGGGGAACCCCTGAAACCTGAACACGCCTAGCGTTTGCCAGGCTTCCTACCGCATGACCTTGTCACGAGCGGGATTCCTCACACTGGCTCCCGGCACTTAAACTTTTGGGCTACCAAAATATTTTTAGGGTGTTTACTTGGCACACTTTTAGCTGGCCTGGATTCCAATTTTTATTCTCTATTTTCCACCTCAAAATGTTAAGAATTAAGAGGTTTCTAAGGGAAAGGAAACTGAAAATACTGAATGTAGTTTTCTTCATGGCAATATCAACCTTCTGAAGTCTTCGTGTAAATATTTTTATGCTTTGTCCAAGCATTAAAGTTGTCCTCCAAAATTTCCACCACACTTAGGAGTAAATTGGGCCTTGTCAAAAGGCACATGAATGTGTATGCTGAACTCAAACCTGGCTCTCTCAAATTCTAAAGCACATATTCCTAACCAATATGTGACTTTTTCCTACTAACTCTATATTTAAGTTACAAAGAAGAAAACCACAGTGATTCCTAGAGGTCATGAAGGAAGCACAGATTACTGGAGGTTAGGAACTTCAATACGATCCTACAACAACTTTTGGGAATTCTCCATATCTAGGGTTAGACTTTATCCTTTTATTTTTAGTGACCCAAGGTTGTCAGCATGATGGTGGCAAATCCTTGGACTTGCCTTGGAGTCACAATACCAAGCTCATAGATGGTCATGTGTAAATCCAAATGCCAACTTACTCAAAACCATCATGAAAAGTAGGTTTATGCCAATCAATTAGTGATCTCTATTACTCTTGGTAAGTAACTGGAAAAATGATGAACTATAATTAGAAGCTTGTATGTAATTAGAACAAGAGTTATTTGGGTGTTACATAGATTACCCTACACCTAGAACCAGGAGTGCTTAAATCCATGGTTCAGAACATTCTCTTCCCTGAAAGAGTATTCCTGCCTTATAAATTCAGGGAGCTTCCAATTTTTATCCACTTATAGGGTGTCTCCTCTTTCCTCTTATTCCAGCTCTTTCTCCCTAAAGAAATATCTCAGATACTTTGATCAGAGCTTTAGGTATTCCCAAACTTTTCAACTGAATAATTAGACATTCTTGTTTTATTTCTAGAGTAGTCAATTACTTTGATTGAGTAGGTAGGTTTATTGTTTTAATTTAATGTACAGCTTTATTTATCTTAATTTCAGATAGAAATTATACACATTCTATTGCTTGATTTATTGATAAGCCCCTTTTTAAAATAATTTTACAAATTCTAGAAACTGTTCCTATTAGGTTATAATTTAATATTCTGAAAAATAACAGTTCTTTCAAAAAGTATGATTAAATCATGCATCCATATGTTTGTATATGGCCATATAATTGGTAAAATATATTTTATTTTTGCTTTCTATAATCTACTAATTGTGTTACACTTTATAATATAATTGCTTCATTTCTTCAAGCTAGGCAGTTTGTCTTTCTGGGTTTTGCTTGTGAAATAAAAGTTTGGGATTAGATAATACTGATGGTTCCTTCCAGATCTAAAATGTCATGACTCTGTGATTCATGGGGGCTTGGAAAAAATCACTCTGCTGGCGGCATTTTTCATGGGGGCATAATCCTCTTGTGTGTCGCTGCCATCAGTCAGGGCCATCATCTCTTCTGCATGATCAAGCACGTGAGAGCTGAGCTCATTTCTCTCGAGATGGAATATTAAGCATGTCTACATCTGGTGCTCATATGTGAACAAAATGCTTAAAAATTGATCCTTTGACCGTGTTATGCTAGTGAATAAGCTTGGGGAAAAATGGATAAAGCGTCAAAGAGGAAGCACAAACATTTTTCAAAGTGTGGCTATTGCATGCCTTAAAAATAAAAGTCCACTTTAATAACTGTTTTCATGGAATTACTAATTCTCCTGGTGATATTTTGACTGTGATCTTAAACCCCATGATGTTACCAGAAAACATATGTTGTGTACAATACAACACATCTACTTTGATTTTAAAAATGCTACTTATGGCAGTTTTAAATGAGGTACAGCTTTCCTTTGCACAGTTTAATATTTGTAAAACTTTTAAAAAGACCAATAGGGGAAAGCTTAAAGTGAAAACAAGTTGCATTTAGTCACAAATGTTTAAATCATTTTTCCACCCTCCTCCAGGGTAACTGTGGGCTCTCTTTCAGAGATTTCAGAACATTCCTTTCATTTTTCAGTCATCACAAATTAGAATTATTAAACAGAGGCCATTTGTTTTCACTCAGTATTTAACTACTCATAACCTTGTGTTGTTTAAAATTTGCCTTTTTAAAATGTGTCTGATCTCCACCCATGTATTACTTCTTTTTGTAATTTCTCATGCCTCCTAATGCATGTTGGTTTTCACCCGAGGAAAGCTAACATTTTCATGTATCTCTCCAATAAAGAATTAAAATAATCACTCACAAATAGGAAAGACTAGTTTGACCTGAGAATAGTTATCAAGTGAGTTTGTCTTGGAAATAATTACCTTCAAAATACTAAATAATAGTCATACTCTAAAAAGATGTAATAAATAACCACCTTTATAGCTTTGGCCAATTAGACTTTGATGATACATTAAGCATATTTGAGGTACGGACAAGGAATCATCTGTTCTTTCAGTATTTAATTGCTTTTTAAATTGCATCCGTGATTTTGACCTCCAGCATCGAGCAAACACGACTTACTGGCTTACTCATATAGCAGCAGAAGCGCTTGTAGATGAGTGCATCTTACTATCGGTTCGTTTGCTCTGTCGTATCCGACTCTTTGTGACCCCATCTTACTCATCACATCCTGACAAAATTTTAAGTTAGTTTAAAATTACTTCCACTTTAAATGTGTTTTCAGTAAATGAATGTGATAATGTTTTAGTGGGAAGAAAAAAATCTTAGGTTTTTTTTTTTTCTTTTCATTTTGGGTAGGTTAAGTGGTCAGGGAAAAAAATAATTGCTTTTCCACTTTCAGTTAATTTAGTCTTCACAACAAACCTTTGTGCTTATAATTTTGAAAAAATAAGAAAACCAAGGTTACAGGTGATTAGATAACTTACTCATGTGCCAGTGTTTATAAGTGTTCAGTTTATGTGTGTTTAGGCCACATCGTGAGACTGAGCTTGTGTGGTCACTTATGTTTGTGTTTGGATGAGCTAATTTAGAATATTTTATAGAGCAAAGGGGCGTATCAATCAGTAAGTCCATCTGTAATTTAATACCTCAGAGGAGAAAGATAATTTGTCAGACTCTCTTCTAGGTTTGATGCTCAGTATATGTTGTTCAGTTGCCAAGCTGTGTCTGCCTCTTTGCGACCCCATGGAGTGCAGCACACCAAGCTTCCCTGTCCCTCATCATCTCCCAGAATTTGCCCCAGTTCATGTTCATTTAACCGGTGATCTGTCCAACCATCTCATCTGTCGCTCTCTTCTTGTACCTTCAATCTATCCCATCATCAGGGTCTTTTCCAAAGAGTCAGATCTTCCACATCAGTTAGCCTAAGTATTGGAGATTCAGTTTCAGCATTGTCCTTCCAATGAATATTCAGGACTGATTTCCTTTAGGATGGACTGGTTGGCTCTCCTTGCAGTCCAAGGAACTCTCAAGAATCTTCTCCAAAACCATAGTTCAAAAGCATCAATTCTTCAGCACTCTGCTTTGCTTATGGTCCAATTCTCACATCCATACATGACTACAGGAAAAATCATAGCCTTGACTATACATACCTTTGTCAGCAAAGTGATGTCTTTACTTTTTATACAATGTTTAGGTTTGTCATAGCTTTCCTGCTCAGAAGCAATCATCTTCTAATTTCATGGCTGCAGTCACCATCTGCAGTGATTTTAGAGATTGCAGATTTAGGGGAAATCTGTCACTGCTTCCACATTTTCCCCTTCTATTTGCCATGAAGTGATGGGACTGGGTACCATCATCTTAGTTTTTTAATACTGAGTTTTAAACTGGCTTTTTCACTCTCTTCTTTGACCCTCAATGAAAGGCTCTTTAGTTCCTCTTTGCTTTCTGCCATTAGAGTAGTATCATCTGCATATCTGAGGTTGTTGCTATTTCTCCTGGCAATCTTGATTCCAGTTTGTAGCTAATCCAGCCCAGCATTTCTCATGATGGGCTCTGCGTATAAGTTAAATAAGGGTGATAGTAAACAGCCTTGTCATACTCCTTTCTCAGCTTTGAACCAGTCAGTTGTTCCATATAAGGTTCTAATTGTTGCTTCTTGTCCCATACACAGGTTTCTCAGGGGACAGGTAGCACAGTCTGATATCCCCAGCTCTTTAAGTGTTTCCACAGTTTGTTATTATCCATGTAGTCAAAGGCTTTAGCACAGTCAGTGAAACAGTAGATGCTTTTATGGAACTCCCTTGTTTTCCTTTATGATCCAGCAAATGTTGGCAATTTGATCTCTGGTTCCTCTGCCTTTTCTAAGCCCAGCTTGGACACCTGGAAGTTCAACAATACTGAAGCCTAGCTTGAAGGATTTTGAGCATAACCTTACGATCATGGGGGTGAGCAACTGTTTGGTAGTTTGTACATTCTTTAGTACTGCCCTTCTTGGGAATTTGAATGAAGATTAAACTTTTCCAGTCCTGTGGCCACTGCTGGGTTTTCCAAATTTGCTGACATATTGAGTGTAGCACTTTAATAGCATCCTCTTTTAGGATTTTAAATAGCTCTGCTGGAATTAAAAATGTACTTAAAGAACCTATGAATAAAGTTACTTTCTCTTTCCTTCTCAGCCAGGCTACTTCTTCTCACTTAATTTTTCCCTCCTCCCAAAGTATTTCTCCACACGGAAGGCAGAGCTCTAAGAGGGCCTAGATATTATACCCATGACGCAGGTAATGCTCCAGATCTCCTAGACTAATGTGAGGCTCTCACCTAGATGGAAAAACAGCAAGCTCCTTTTGGGATTGCCCAGGAATATTGCAGGTGTAGAAACTGTCTTCAACAAAACTGTGTGTTACTTGAGACATGTGACCAAAAAAAAGACCTAGTTGGAAGTGAGAAAAGCAGCCGTGTCTTGTTCTTACAAGCTACACATGCTAATTTGGTGCAAAGATGAAGAACTTTTAAAATGAATAACAAATTTCTGTTTTGTAAACATCTGTTTATGTCTTTTGTATGATCTAAATGCTTTTGGTGTTATTTCATCATCTATTTGTTGTTATTACGGCTACTCCTGCTATTGTTATTGTTTTGAAAAATAGTTTTGAATAATTACAACTACAAGGAAGACATTTTGTGTATGCTTATATCAGGCACTGAGAAATATAGTGAACAGTGGGAATTGGAATAAACTAGGGCTCTCTTGCCTGGAAAATCCCACGGATGGAGGAGCCTGGTAGGCTGCAGTCCCTGGGGTTGCGAAGAGTCAGACACGACTGAATGACTTCACTTTCACTTTTCACTTTCATGCATTGGAGAAGGAAATGGCAACCCACCCCATTATTCTTGCCTGGAGAATCCCAGGGATGGGAGAGCCTGGTGGGCTGCCGTCTATGGGGTCGCACGGAGTCGGACACGACTGAAGCGACTTAGCAGCAGCAGCATCCAGTATATATATAAATACAGTCTGAGAGAGAGATCATCCTTTAGTTTAAAACATATTGCTGGCTGTAGTTGCATCTCATTGTTTAGTTAGCATGACTTTATCTGATAACTGGTGAGTTTGAGTGATTTTTCATTTGTTTATTGACAAATGAAATGCAATTTTTAAGGAGATTTGTTCAAATATTTTGCCCTTTTTAAAAATTAGATTGTCACCATCTTATTGAGGATATAAACCCATTGTAGGCTGTATGTGTTACAAATATCTTCTCCCACTGTGAGGCTTTGCTTTTCAGTCTCTTAATGCTATAATTTAATAAATGCTATTTTAAATTTTAACATAGTCTAATATATCAATCTTTTCTTTTTTTGTTAATAGTTTTTGAATCTTTTTTGGGAAATTGAAGCTCTACCAGAGCTTTAGAAGATATTCTTTGTTACTGTCCAGAGTTTATGGCTTGTCTTTCACATTTAGATTTACAATTCACTTGAAAATATTTGGCATTTCATTCAATCTGGAGATAAAGCAGCAGTGAACTCGCAGCTTTATAGGAGTCTTCCCATATATGAAAAGAGTTGGTTTCTCCATTTATGAGACCTTTTCTATTTTTTCTCAATAATGTTTTATTTTTCGATTTGAATTTGTTAGATTTATTCTATTTAGATTTATTATTTCAGATACTACTGTGCACAGTAGCTTTTAAAATTTTGGTTGAAATATTAAATATATACAACTGACTCTTACATTGATCTTGTGTCCACCGATGTTAGCACATTATTATATTAAATTTTCTTTAGAGTATTCTGTAATTTCTACATGTGTATTCATGCCATTTGCCAGTGAAAACATTTTTTTCTATTTCCTCTTCACATAACTTTTATTTTCTTATCTTACTACATTGGACCTAAAATCCACTATTATTAAAAGTGATGACAACTGTCAAAAGTCATTATGTCTGTTAGAGGAAACCTTCAGCTTTATGTGTGATGATTGTTGTAAAATTGTTTTCCTTATCATACTAAAGATGCTCTCTTATAGTCC
>SJYT01059587.1:12693-35557 GCA_006410635.1 Cephalophus harveyi
CATAATTAGCTGTGTTAATAAAGGAGGCAGAAATTTTATTTTTTTGTCCCAGAGTTCTTGATTTTAAGAGATACGTACTAAATTATTAAATTTCTTGAAAAGCTGCATTTAAATTCTGCTTTAGAAATGAAATCTTATTGCCTAGTATCCAAAAGTATTCTTTCAGATCTTTCACTTCCTTTCTAATTGATTTCAGTTGGCAATGGTTCATAATCATTTCCAAGCTCCGCTGTACCCAACGAAGTTTTTCTGCCTCTAAGCATCAGTGAATCACTGACATCTAAACACATATGGATGCTTTTTGTTGAAAGGAATCCTAGAGAAATCCTTTTTATGAATTAAATAAACTTACAATAGTACACCAAAACATTAATTTCTAGTTTTAGCTTAACATTTTTTTGTCATTTTCTTACATAACTTTTGTCGTTTCTTACAAAAATGACATTTTTGTCATTTTCTTTAATTGCTATTTTACTGTGTAGCATTTTTATTTAAAATGTTAAAAAGCAATCTTGCTGAGCATTTGTAGAATATTTCTAGATGTGTAGTTAATTCAAACATTTAAACATTCTAAACTTCATTTTCTTACATAACTTTTGTCGTTTCTTACAAAAATGACATTTTTGTCATTTTCTTTAATTGCTATTTTACTGTGTAGCATTTTTATTTAAAATGTTAAAAAGCAATCTTGCTGAGCATTTGTAGAATATTTCTAGATGTGTAGTTAATTCAAACATTTAAACATTCTAAACGAAGCTCACTTTATCTCTATGTTGACATCACCTGGATGAATGGTATCTAAGATAGCAATGATGGGGAGTCTTTAAATTGCAACCAGTTTTCACTGTTCAATCATTGTGATTAAAATATCCATTTCAGTCAGTGCACACAGGTTTATAGTTTTCATGGTGTTTTCCTGATGTTTGTGATGCACGGAAAAGTAGCCCTTGTTAACTGCAGTCTCAGCATGTTTTCTCATTTGGCTTCTTGCCATCGTAGGAGAACAACTAAGGTTTCTTTCACAGCACTGCATCTACACTGGGTCCTAGTACTTGAGAGCTGTGAACCTGGAGGACGTGCTTTAGCTGTGTGGTCACAGTGGGCCTCCGAACAATTCATCCCAAGTCAGACACTTCCACACGCAGGCCTAAGGGGAGGAAGCAAATGCTTGACCCCCGTCCCAGACACAGGCTGCCTACTGCACACCCAAGTTCACGTGCATCTACACTGGGTCTTAGTACTTGAGAGCTGTGAACCTGGAGGACGTGCTTTAGCTGTGTGGTCACAGCGGGCCTCCAAACACTTCATCCCAAGTCAGACACTTCCCCACGCAGGCCTAAGGAGAGGAAGCAAATGCTTGACCCCCGTCCCAGACACAGGCTGCCTACTGCACACCCAGGTTCACGGTGCTGTGGGCAAATACATCTTTTCAAAGTAGAGATTTGGAACCAAGTAAACACTATGGGAGAAGTTCCTTCTCCCAAACTTACCAGTTGGGTAAATCTCCTCACCTCTCATAAGGAGGGCAGGAGTATAAGTCCTCATCTTGAAACTTTTCTCCTTCAAGTTCCCTGTCATGTGTTTTTTTAAAAATTTATGCTTTATAAATTAACTATATCAACTGACTGCTACATACAGGAGTTTGACAATAATTTATTCTTGTTCTTGCCTTTAAAACATGCTGCTGCTGCGAAGTCGCATCAGTCATGTCCGACTCTGTGCGACCCCATAGACGGAAGTCCACCAGGCTCCTCTGTCCCTGGGATTCTCCAGGCAAGAACACTGGAGTGGGTTGCCATTTCCTTCTCCAGTGCGTGAAAGTGAAAAGTGAAAGTGAAGTCGCTCCGTCGTGTCTGACTCTTCGCAACCCCATGGACTGTAGCCCACCAGGCTCCTCCTTCCATGGGATTTTCCAGGCAAGAGTACTGGAGTTGGGTGGTGCCATTGCTTAGAAAGCTACTATGTCATGTCATGCCACAAGCATTAAGAACTATGTAAGAAGGTTTTACATATTCATTTTCTCTGCGTTATAGTTGAAAATCTATGTGTTTTTTCTTAATCTGAGGAAGTAGCTGGCATAGGACTCTGGACTCAGAAAGAAAGTCATTGGCTTTCTTACTTCTTTTGTAGAATTATGAACTTTGCCTAAATCATGACTCTCATACCGTAAAAGAAGGTTTTTTTTTTCCCAAAGAAAACAACCGTTCTTTAAAAACAACAACAACAACAAAATTTTGTGTGGAACCATATTATATAAAACGGAGACAAGTGTAAAGCCTTTTAGCCAAAGGAGTGGCCAGTGGTCCTGTGTTTTTGTTAAATGGAAAAGTATAAAGGAAACTGCAGATGTGTTCTCCTTAATAACATTCAACTCAAACTACTGCCGGACTTGGGTTTACTATATGGTAAGCATGAGTTTGGTGTGTCATTATGTGTTGTCATGCAGGTATAGGCTGACTAGGAGGGTAAATACATAGGCTTGAATTATAGCTACTGCGAATTCGAGAATTGTTAGTAGGTCTAAGATAATAAATGTAATAAGGGCTGTTGTGGTGCTAATACTTATTAGTGCGAGTGTGGCTCCTCTGATTAAGTGAATCAATAGGTGTCCTGCTGTGATGTTGGCTGTTAGTCGTACAGCAAGGGCTACTGGTTGGATGAAAAGGAAGACTGGAAAGGGCAGATCCCCCCTGCAGGGCCTAGTCCAGGTTTCCCCACTCTCTGAAAGCAGAGCACTCCTAGGAAGACTTTCATAAGCCAAAGCAACATAAGGCAAGAAGCAGGGACCCAAGGACACATTCTGCTGGTCAATACATAAAATGAATGCGCACAAGTGAAGCACAGGTGCTCCCAGACAGGGCTCAGGGCTGTGGCGACTTGATGCTGAGATGTGGGGTGTGGCTTCCGGGGAAGTTTTCATAAGCCAAAGCAACATAAGGCAAGAAGCAGGGACCCAAGGACACATTCTGCTGGTCAATACATAAAATGAATGCGCACAAGTGAAGCACAGGTGCTCCCAGACAGGGCTCAGGGCTGTGGCGACTTGATGCTGAGATGTGGGGTGTGGCTTCCGGGGAAGGAGCGCAGTGGGGCCAGTCTCCCTGCTTGGGGAGCGCGATGCCTCTAGCTGTAAAACCTATGCTGAACACTGTTTAGAGTTTTGGCTTTTTAAATGAGACCAGAAATTGTCTTCAGATTTTTTTTTTCCTTGATCATCAAAAACTTGGTAGAAGTGAAGTAACACGAAGTGAACTTTGGAAAAGCAGTAGAGATACTTGTAATTGATCCTGGGGCTGTTTTAGTTCTTTTCAGCCTCACCCTTTGACTTTCTCCTCCTCCCTTGGGATTGTGGCTCTAGGTGATGCCTCAGAACCAAAAGCGTAATTTCTCTGAGATCATGAGTGAAGCATGTATACAAGAGTGGTGAAAGCAAATGCTTGAAAGTGGCTTTGTGGGATGGGGTGTTTCTTCATCCCTGAACTGTTTCCTGGAGGCAGATGTGTCCCAGAGGGCAGCAGGTGTCACTGTGAGGCCACCTCCCTTTCTCTCTGATGCCCTTTCTCTCCTCTCCCAACTGTGACTTGTTCCTTGAGGAGCCCTAGACACGTGTGTACTTCTTTAGAGCAAGATTACAACTCTCATTGTTTACAGGAGGTCTGCTCTGTGTTTTCAGTGTTCAAACAGTTTATTGGGAATTCCATTTACTATATGGCAACTTTAAAAATGCAGATAATTTCAGGAAACATGAGTAAAGTTGGTGTTTTCCATCTTCCCCAGGACTCATGAGAGGCTGGCAGTGATCAGCACCAAACTTGAGGTGAAGAAAGAGCAGAACAGATCTTTACTCAGCCCTCTTAGCACAAGGCCAGTCCTGGAGTCCCCTTGTGTTGGAAATTTCAATAATCCTTTAGTGCGCAAGGGAAATCTTACTCCAAGAGGAAACGTAGGGTTTTCTACCTCAATTCCACACCCTTCGAATAACAGCATGGAGACTTACTTGATCGAGGTTAGTTCTTTTCTTTTGTTCATGGGGTTTCAGATTTCTGATATGAATGATCCTTGTTTTTAATTTGGTGAACTTCTGAGTTGTTTATCTGACTTATGCACACTAAGTAAAAGCTGTCATTAACTGTGCTAATCAAAGAGAAATTTAATGACTTTTTTTGTCCTAGATCTCTTGTTTTTAAGAGATACTTTTTAAATTTCTTGAAAAGCTGAATTGAAATTCTACTTTAGAAAGGAAATCTTATTGCCTAATAACTGAAAGTATACTTTAAGATGTTTGACTTACTTTCTAATTGATTTCACTTTGGCAGTGGTTCATAATCATTTCCAAGCTTTGCCACACCCACCACAGTTTATCTACCCCTAAGCGTAAGTGACAATTGCAACCCACTCCAATACTCTTGCCAGAAAAATCCCATGGACAGAGGAGCCTTGTAGGCTGCAGTCCATGGGGTCATGAAGAGTCTCATGACTGAGCGACTTCACCTTCACATTTCACTTTCATGCATTGGAGAAGGAAATGGCAGCCCACTCCAGTGTTCCTGTCTGGAGAATCCCAGGGATGGAGGACCCTGGTGGGCTGCCGCCTATGGGGTCACACAGAGTCGGACACGACTGAAGTGACTTAGCAGCAGCAAGCATAAGTGAATCACTGGCATCTAAACACTAGCCACATAATTCTATTATCTTTTTTCCACTGGGTTTCAGATTTCTAATATGAATGATCTTTGTTTTTAATTTGGTGAACTTCTGAGTTGTTTATTTGACTTAATGCACACTAAGTAAAAGTCATAATTAGCTGTGTTAATAAAGGAGACAGAAATTTTATTTTTTTGTCCCAGAGTTCTTGATTTTAAGAGATACGTACTAAATTATTAAATTTCTTGAAAAGCTGCGTTTAAATTCTGCTTTAGAAATGAAATCTTATTGCCTAGTATCCAAAAGTATTCTTTCAGATCTTTCACTTCCTTTCTAATTGATTTCCATTGGCAATGGTTCATAATCATTTCAAAGCTCTGCTGTACCCAGCGAAGTTTTTCTGCCTCTAAGCATCAGTGAATCACTGACATCTAAACACTAACCACATATGGATGCTTTTTGTTGAAAGGAATCCTAGAGAAATCCTTTTTATGAATTAAATAAACTTACAATAGTAAACCAAAACATTAATTTCTAGTTTTAGCTTAACATTTTTTGTCATTTTCTTACATAACTTTTGTCGTTTCTTACCAAAATGACGTTTTTGTCATTTTCTTTAATTGCTATTTTACTACATAGCATTTTTATTTAAAATGTTTAAAAAAAGGCAATTTTGCTGAGCATTTGTAGAATATTTCTAGATTTGTAGTTAATTCAAACATTTAAGCATTCTAAATGAAGCTCACTTTATCTCTATGTTGACATCACCTGGGTGAATGGTATCTAAGATAGCAATGATGGGGAGTCTTTAAATTGCAACCAGTTTTCACTGTTCAATTATTGTGATTAAAATATCCATTTCAGTCAGTGCCCTCTGGTTTATAGTTTTAATGGTATTTTCCTGATGTTTGTGATGCATGGAAAAGTAGCCCTTGTTCAATGCAGTCTCAGCCTGTTTTCTCATTTGGCTTCTTGCCATCATAGGAGAGCAATTAAGGTTTCTTTCACAGCACTGCATCTACACTGGGTCTTAGTACTTGAGAGCTGTGAACCTGGAGGACGTGCTTTAGCTGTGCGGTCACAGTGGGCCTCCAAACACTTCATCCCAAGTCAGACACTTCCCCACGCAGGCCTAAGGGGAGGAAGCAAATGCTTGACCCCCATCCAAAACACAGGCTGCCTACTGCACACTCAAGTTCACGATGCTGTGGGCACATACATCTTTTCAAAGTAGAGATTTGGAACCAAGTAAACACTTTGGGAGAAGTTCCTTCTCCCAAACTTACCGGTTAGGTAAATCTCCTCACCTCTCATAAGGAGGGTAGGAGTATAAGTCCTCACCTTGAAACGTTTCTCCTTCAAGTTCCCTGTCATGTGTTTTTTTAAAAATTTATGCTTTATAAATTAACTATATCAACTGACTACTACATACAAGAGTTTGACAATAATTTATTCTTGTTCTTGCCTTCTTCTCCCAAACTTACCGGTTAGGTAAATCTCCTCACCTCTCATAAGGAGGGTAGGAGTATAAGTCCTCACCTTGAAACTTTTCTCCTTCAAGTTCCCTGTCATGTGTTTTTTTAAAAATTTATGCTTCATAAATTAACTATATCAACTGACTGTTACATACAGGAGTTTGACAATGATTTATTCTTGTTCTTGCCTTTAAAACATGCTGCTGCTGCTCAGTCACATCAGTCATGTCCAACTCTGTGTGACCCCATAGACGGAAGCCCACCAGGCTCCTCTGTCCCTGGGATTCTCCAGGCAAGAACACTGGAGTGGGTTGCCATTTCCTTCTCCAATGTGTGAAAGTGAAGTCGCTCCATCGTGTCTGACTCTTAGCAACCCCATGGACTGTAGCCCACCAGGCTCCTCCGTCCATGGGATTTTCCAGGCAAGAGTACTGGAGTGGGGTGGTGCCATTGCTTAGAAAGCTACTATGTCATGTCATGCCACAAGCATTATGAACTATGTAAGAAGGTTTTACATATTCATTTTCTCTGTGCAATAGTTAAAAATCTATGTGTTTTTTCTTAATCTGAGGAAGTAGCTGGCATAGGACTCTGGACTCAGAAAGAAAGTCATTGGCTTTCTTACTTCTTTTGTAGAATTACAAACTTTGCCTAAATCCTGAGTCTCATACCTTAAAAAAAGTTTTTGTTTTTTTTGTTTTTTTTTCCCCCAAAGAAAACAACCTTTCTTTAAAAAAAGCAACAACAACAAACTTTTGTGTGGAACCATATTACATAAAATGGAGACAAGTATAAAGCCTTTTAGCCAAAGGAGTGGCCAGAAGTCCTGTGTTTTTGTTAAATGGAAAAGTTTAAAGAAAACTACAGATGTGTTCTCCTTAATAACATTCAACTCAAACTACTGCCTCCATTTGAACAGGATCCTCACCTAGAAATCAAAATAAAGATGTATTTAGGGCACGAGCTGTTAGGGGGAAAAGATAGTAATCTTGTGGGTCATTCCTAGGATCATGGGTCATTCTCTAATTCTTTGAACTTATGTATGCTTGATAGACTGATATTTATTGTACTTTTTATTGGATTAACGTTCCATATAGAGGTTCTCTGTTATTTATAAGCGGAATAAGTAGGAATGCATTTTCTTTGATTTATGTGATTATTTTTCTACTTAAGTAATCTTCAAGTTAGGTCTAGTCTCTAAAAGTATTATTTAAATGTCACATTTAGTAAGCTGTATAACATTCCTATGATAATATCTCTGCTTAACTTAAAGATAAATAATATTTGACTTATTTCAGATGCGGCAGGAGTTGGACAGGAGTATAACTAGAGAAGTAAGAGAAGGTATGCTGCCAAAATGTATGAATTAAATTTACATATTGACTTCTGAAATACACTGTAAACAATAAATGGCACCTCTTTCCATTGTTTGTATAACAGATGCTATGTTAAATATTTTTTTCTTATACATAGCTAATGAAAACTGTGAAAGCATGAGCAGTCATAATGAAAAATATTCTTCTTCCTCATTTATTCATCATGTTCCATAGTTTAAAAAAAACTCAAAAGGTCTATGTATTCCTATTTATTTCTGGCTGTATCCTTTCTCTACTCCTGCCATCGCTGTGGAACTGTCCATCTGCACCCTGACACCATTCTCAGAAAGCATGGAGCTCATCAGCGTCTCAGGTGTCTGCTAGTGGTTAAGGCTAGAGCACCCAGACTCAAGCAGTCATGTTTGCGTAACTGTCACTTGGTGGGTGACTATCATTTCTGTATCATTGACTTTGTCACTAGTTTATCTCTTGCCCTCAGGAAAAGCTCCAAACACCTGCATCAATTTGGGTCCTTCCAAAGTAGTTGGCCTTATCTCTTTACCACCTCACTCTGCCCCTTAGCTGTGCATCTAACCAGCCAGACTGTGTAGGACCCCACAGATTCGTTTCCTCCCCTCTGGTCTTTGTACGTGCTTCTCCCACTGACTCTTGTACTTTTTCCTGTCCTACCTACAGGTAGCTACTTCCATAGCACCACCACCAAAAAGCTGGCAGTATTGACACAAAGCCGGCTGTCCCTTCTGAGTGTTCCTTGTGCCATCTGGTATACCTGTCTTAGTATTTATGACTCCATATGGAAGTTGTCTGTTCATCTATTTTTACAGTTGATGGCATTATCATTTCTCAGGGTGACTGGGTCACCTTCATCTTGTAATTCCAGTGTTTGTCACAGCACCTTAGCAGATAGTTATTGAGTAAATGAATGAAGAATGAGAAAGCCAGAAGCTCTGATACTCAGCCACATGTGGGCCCCTGGGCTGATTATATAATTGTAATCTTGTATTTTGTTTTCTGTCATTTATAGATATGTTTCATTTTTCAGAGCACTTAGAGCACTTTGTTTTTTTTTTTTTTTTTTTTTTTTTACTAATACTGAGTTAACTTAAGTATTTTAGAGAAAGAATGTAATCCTTTTTCTTTCCAGCTGCTGCTGAATTTGGATCTGAGTCCTCTGGATTGTCTCCTCTAGGAGCTCCAGATGGGTCAAATCTGTCTCAGGAGCTGCTTTTGAAAACATCACAAGAATATGTACAGATTTTGAAGAAAAAATAAATGATCTGAAAGATAAATTGTAAAAATTTCCCTTCTGGACTGTTTTTATGACATTTTAGTTGTTTCTCATTAGACATGATGAGAAAATCTTTATTAAAGGGAAATATTTTTGTGTGTATGATGAAAATTTATATGGTATTTAAAAAATACTACTTTTAAGTAGTATTAATACTACTTTTAAACAGTAGTATCTAAGTACTTTTGATACAGACAGTAATATCTCAGTACTCCATATATTTTCTCTGCAGCTAACTTAAGTGGTTTAAAAACCAGCGCTGTTAAGTTTTCCATATTCAAAGTGAAAGTGTTAGTCACTCAGTCGTGTCTGACTCTGCGACCAGTGGACTGCAGCCCGCCAGACTCTTCCACTATCTTATGGGGTTAGCTCAAATTCATGTCCACTGAGTTGGTGATGCTATCCAACCCTCTTGTCCTCTTTTGTCCCCTTTCTCCTCCTGCCTTCCATCTTTCCCAGCATGAGGGTCTTTTCTGATGAGTCAGCTCTTCACATCAAGTGGCTGCAGTATTGGAGCTTCAGCCTCAACACCAGTCCTTGCAACGAATATTCAGGACTGATTTCCTTGAGGACTGACTCGTTTACTCTCCTTGCAGTCCAAGGACTCTTGAGAGTCTACTCCCAACACCACAGTTCAAAAGCATTAATTCTTTTCTGGTCAGCCTTCTTTATTGTACAACTCTCATATCCATACATGACTACTGGAAAATAGTGTATATATGTTAATCCCAATCTCCTCTAATTTGTCCTTCCCCTCATGTTTCCCCTTTCATAACCATAATTTGATTTTGAGATCTTTTGAGTTGGTTTCTGTGGTGTAAATAAGCTTATTTGTATTAAATTCCACATGTAAGTGATGTGATACTTGTTTTTCTCTGTCTGAGTTACTTCACTTAGGATTGTAATTTCGAGATCCATCTGTGTTGCTGCTGATGGCATTATTATTTCTTTTTATGGCTGAGTAATATTCCATTTTCATTGTGTGTGTGTGTGTATACTGCATCTTGTTGTTCCATTCTTCTGTTGATGGACACTTAGGGTGCTTCAGTGTCTTGGCTATTGTAAATAGTTCTGCAGTGAACATTGGGGTGCATGTACCTTTTTGAATTATGGTTTTCTCCAGATCTATGCCCAGGCCTGAGATTGCTGAATCATATGGCAACTCTATATTTACTTTTTATAGAAACCTTGATAGAGTTTTCTACAGTGGGTGTACCTCGTTGCATTCCATCAGCAGTGTAGAAGGGTTCCCTTTCCTCCACACTCTCTCCAGCTTTTATTGTTTGTGTATTTTTTGATGGTGGCTATTCTGATTGGTGTGAAATGATACCTTCTTACAGTATTTCTGCATTTCTATAATAATTAGTGATGTGGAGCTTCCTTTCTGAGCATCCCTCGTGTGCTGTTTGGTCATCTGTAGGTGTTCCTTACAGAAATGTGTATTTAGATCTTATACTCATTGTTTGATCAGGTTGTTTGTTTTTGATATTGAGCTCTTTGAGCTGTTTGAATATGTTGGAGATTAATCCCTTGTCAATTGCATCATTTGCCAATAGTCTGTGGGTTGTCATCTGTCTTGTTTACGATTTCCTGCACTATGGAAAAGCTTTTAAGTTTAATTAGATCCCATTTGCTTATTTCTGTTTTTATTTTCATTACTCTAAGAGGCGGATGAAAAAAGATCCTGCTGTAATTTATGTCAGAGTGTGTTCTGCCTATATTCTTCTCTGAGTTTTACAGGACCTGTCTTGTATTTATGTGTTCATTTTGAGTTTATTTTTGTGTATGATGTTAGAGAGTGTTCTAATTTCCTTCTTATACATGTGGCTGTTGAGTTTTCTCAGCACCACTTATTGAAGGGGCTGTCTTTTCTCCTTTGTATATAGTCTTGCCTCCTTTATCCCAGATTAATTGACCACAGGTATGTAGGTTTCTCTCTGGACTTTCTGTCTTGTTCCATTGATCATTCAGTATATTTCTGTTTTTGTGCTAGTACTGTGTTTTGATTACTGAAGCTTGCAGAGTAGTCTGCAGTCAGAGTACCTGATTCTTTCAGCTCTTGCTTTTCTTTCTCAAGATTGCTTTGTCTATTTGGGGTCTTTTGTTTCCATACACACTAAAATTTTTTGTTCTAGTTGTGTGAAAAATGCCTTTGGTAATTTGATAGAAATTGCACTGACTCTGTAGATTGCTTTGGAAACTATAGTTATTTTGACAGTTATACAGTTATAATGTCACTTTCATTTCTGTATTGCAGTTTCCTCTTTCCTTCTTAGTTTAGGTAAGGGTTTATTGATATTGTTTGTTTATTTCAGGAAATGAACTTCCAGTTCTTGCATATGAGCCCTGGGCTGGCATGCCAGGCCTCTGTGCACGTGGGCAATGTGTTTAGAGGTGTTGCTTAGCAACAATCATTCTGGGATGAAAGATTCCAAACCGTTGAGCTTCCCAGCTGGGAGGTTGTGGCGGGACGGCTCTGGCTTACCTGTAGTGCTCGTGTTGGGCATAGGGGACTGTGAAGAGCCGAGGGAGTTTGAGTTTGTGTTTGGAGTCCATAGGCTCTGCGATGAAGAAGATTTTTGGCTTCGGGAGTAAGAAGGGTGTGTCGCCCTTTGGCTCCTCCATCAACCCGGTGAGAGACAGCAGTCATGGAATCAACTTCCAGCCCGGGTACCGCATCCGAGACAAAGACCTCAAAAAGATCCACAAAGCTGCCATTGTGGGTAACGTACCCAAAGTGCAGCATGTTCTATTGTTTGGAAAAAATGGCCTGAACGACAGGGACAAGATGAAGAGGTAAGCGGGGTGGAAGGGCCTGGCAGAGATCCCTCCTGTGAGTTTCCCCTCCATCGAATACCGCATCCGAGACAAAGACATCAAAAAGATCCACAAAGCTGCCATTGTGGGTAACATAGCCCAAGTGCAGCATGTTCTGTTGTTTGGAAAAAATGGCCTGAACGACAGGGACAAGATGAAGAGGTAAGCGGGGTGGAAGGGCCTGGCAGAGATCCCTCCTGTGAGTTTCCCCTCCAAGGCTCCTGGATACCTTCCTGGCATCCAGCACCCCACAGACTTGATAGGCAGCAAAAAGCCTTAGCTGGTTTTGGACCCACTTAGAATTCCCCTGATAGAGCTTTACTGATCGTTTTGAAGTCATTTAACTGCATGTCGGTAATCACAGAAATGAAGTGAAACATGAATAGCATCTGTTTTTCCTTTCTTCCTCCTTTTTATTTGCATGGGTTAGCATGATGTACTCATGAGTAAAAGCTCTCAAGTTATATAGCCTTCAAGAAATCTTCTGAACCTTCTGGCTCTCACACTTTTTCTCATGTGATTTATGAAAACACTTTTTCATGGATTGCCTATTGTGGCTCATGTCGGTGGACAGATTTCTGATGTAGTCAATATCTTATTTTTAATGTATACATTTTTTATACCGTAAGGTTATATATTACAGAAAACTGCATAGTGAGCAAAATAATTCCCATGCCAAATCAACTTCTGGATTAAAAATTCTTCAGATACAATTCAATATCCATTTCATATCAGTGTACACTTGGGTATATGTATTCTTTGCTGAAGGACCTTAGAAGACAGCTTTGAAGTTGGAAGCTGGCTGTGTCCTTGAATAGGAAGGCATTTTTTTAGGACGTATGGTCTTTCTATATGTAAAGCAAATCAACATTTCATGGTTTTAAAGATTTGGGGTTACATATGCTGTCTTTAAGTGTTGTGATGAAATTAAAAGTTTTGTATAGTAGAGGAAGATTTGCCCTTCTAGATATCANATTTTCTTAGGACGTATGGTCTTTCTGTATGTAAAGCAAATCAACATTTCATGGTTTTAAAGATTTGGGGTTACATTTGCTGCCTTTAAGTGTTTTGATGAAATTAAAAGTTTTGTATAGTAGAGGAAGATTTGCCCTTCTAGATATCAAAATGTGCTCTAAGTGCCCACAAAATGTTCATTTACTAACAAGTGAAAAGATAGATAAATGAATGGAACAGAATGCCCAAACACCCAAATGTATGCAAAACTTTAGAACTTGAAAATGATGACCTTTTCTGTGAGAAATGATAAACTGTGTGTAGAAATAACCTGGTAAAAGAGAAGAGTAACCCAATTTTTATCTCACCAAAAAGTTTCAGGTAGAGTATGGATCAAACATTTCAAATATGCACAGTGAGAAAAGTATCAGAATAAAACTCAGATTCCTATTTATACATTTTTTATCTGCTGACAGAGACCTTCTGTTTTTTTCTATTTCTACTGTTTCTTAACCTAATTTTTTTTAAATTGGAGAATAATTGCTTTACAATGTTGTGTTGTGTTCTGCTCTATAACATCATTAACCAGTTGTAAGTATACATATATCCCCTTCCTTGTGAGCCTCCCTCCCACCCCAAAGACCTTTCTAAGAATGATTTCAAAAGTAAGAATTCTGGAGTTTCCTGGATGTTGGCACATACACACACAAAGAAACAAAAGAAAAGAAAGCTGGATGTTGATTTAGCATTTTAACAACACAAACAATTTAAAACTCTCTGTAGATCAAGCTGTCTATAGGCAAGTCAGATTAGCAGACAGGGCTTGTCTTTTGGGCACTAATAGGAATGTGGCACAGATAAAAATGATTTCTCACTTTCAATTTTTTTTAGACTTTTTTTTTGAGGATTGATATTTTCTGACAACTTTCAGCCTTTTCAGAAGTCAAGGGAATCTAGGGAGTTCCTTGGTCGTCCAGTGGTTAAGACTCACTGCTGTGGGCCCAGGGTTCGATACCTGGTGAGGGAACTTAAATCCTGCCAGCTACTGGGATATACTGTACAACATGGGGAATATAGCAAATATCATATAATAACTTTAAATGGAGTATGACCTATAAAAACTGTGAATCACTATGTTGGGTACCTGTAATATATAATACTCTGTAATATGCATCATCTATATTTTAATTAAAAAGAAGCAACCTTAGACAAAAAGACCTTATGGTAATTAGATCAACAGAAAAACTGAGAAATGAGCAAACAAAAATGCTACCAATTATAGTTGTACAGACATTGTGAATTATACATTTCATTCCAATGTCAGAGACATTAAAATGTCAGAAAATGAACATATTAGAATCATTGAAGTACAGTGTTGTCTCTAATCCTCCAAATGTATCTGCAAAGGAGGTATGATATCCTTTGACTTCATTGAGATGTTGTCCTTGTAAAATAGTAGTAATAGTAATAAGTATGATTATATTACCTAACAGTTACTGAGCTGTTACCTGTGCCAGGAACGATTCTAAACTCTTTGCATGGATCTCACTGAAGCATCGCAGTGCTGTCCTGTGAGAGAACTCCTTCTCTCTCTCCATTTTGTTGATGAGGAAATTGAGGCACAGGGAGGCTGAGTGACAGCTAAATGACAGAGTGCAAGTCAAATTCAAACCCAAGTTGAGCTGAATCTCAAGGTCATGGTCATTCAATTCAAGAAAATTTTTCTTTCATTACTGTGTTAAGAAGAGCTAATGCTAATATATAATGTTCTTCCTCCAGAAGGAAACAAAATATTTGTTTTAGAGCGATAAGAATAGCATGTATTGAATGTTTTCAATCACAAGAACAGTTGTTTGTTTTGAAACAGTAACACTACAGTTTCCTGAAAACTCCTCTTGCTTTCATAGGACTGCCCTCCACTTGGCCTGTGCCAATGGCCATTCAGCGGTGGTCACTCTGCTCCTGGAGAGAAAATGCCTGCTTAACCTCTGTGACAATGAAAACAGGACAGCACTGATGAAGGTATGGGGCAGCAAACCGTGTCCACACGAGGTGGATGTGATTTAACTCCTGAGACTAAAAGTGAATTCATCTCATTTAGATATAGCAGACCGGTGAAGCTTGTGGGCCGTCTACTTTGAATTCCTAGAATTTACACTCTGTTTCTTGGTGCAACACTGACAGGCCGTAGAATGCCAAGAGGAGGAGTGTGCGACTCTTCTGCTGGAGCAGGTGGATGTGATTTAACTCCTGAGACTAAAAGTGAATTCATCTCATTTAGATATAGTAGACCGGTGAAGCTTGTGGGCCATCTACTTTGTATTTCTAGAATTTACACTCTGTTTCTTGGTGCAACACTGACAGGCCATAGAATGCCAAGAGGAGGAGTGTGTGACTCTTCTGCTGGAGCATGGTGCTGACCCAAATGTCATGGACGTCAGTGGAAACACCGCTCTCCACTATGCTGTCTTTTGTCAGAATAGATCACTCGCAGCAAAGCTGCTTTCCTGCGACGCCAATATAGAAGCCAGGAACAAGGTATATCTCAACTAACTTTATTTACAATATATTTGTGAAGCATTTTTTTAAACTAGAAGTGTTTTATTTCTAACTATGTAAATAGGTAAACTGAATAGTGTCCATCAACCCTGTTACCATGGAAACAACTCCAAAGCCACTGCAGGGGGTGGGGAAAAATGTTGGAGCCCACAGAGAGGGCAAAGCTCTGTCTCCCAGCCAGCCATCTACCCCAGAAAGAAGCTTTCCCATCAGAACGTGCCCGGGAGTGGGTGGTAGGCTCAGAGCCCACAGATGATGAAGGCCCAGGGGGAGTGAAGTGATGTGAGGAGTGGCTGCTTCCAGGGGCTCAGGGAATGAGTGCCCCTGGGGGAGGGTGGGAGGAGGAAGGAGACCCAGTGCCCATGATGGGGAGCCGCGTGAGTGCAAGTGGGCCTGGGAGGCAGCGGGCCTGGGAGGCAGCAGTCCTGGAGCCATGAGCCCTCCAGGACCCCAGTTCTGAGATCCAGCCAAGAGAGTCAGGTCACGTTTGACTCCCAGCAAGGGCGTTCACTTGTGCTGGTGACCGGTTGGTTCAGGATGTACACCTTGGGGTCTCCCGCGCTCAACCCCGGGGAGCTGCTCGGTGGGGTTGCAGCTGTGCGTGTGGAGCTGGTGATGGCGAAGCTGCCCCTCTCGCTTTCTCCAGGACACACGTGACATCCTGCAGCTGCAGCCCCACCGGGAACTCCCTCCACTCTCACAGGTGGGCTCAGTTTTTCGTCTTTGGAAGCCCCAGCCTTCCCTGAGTCAAAGTATTTTGAAGGAACCAAATTGTCTAAGATTTCACTTTAAATCGTGATATTTCTCAAGCATTAGAGAGTAAAGCATTCCTTTATGTGTTAATGGCTGGTATTCGTGATAATACTGCACTTCTTAAAGGTAAAACATTTTCCAAATATTTTCCCCCACTTAAGGTGGTGGTTGTTGTTGTTGTTGTTGTTGTTTTTGTAATCAGTCTAAAATAACACAGTAAGGCAAAATTTGCCTCACTAGACTTTGTCTTAACATTCAAACATAACGAAAGCATTTTACAACATAATAGAAAGCTTGCTACTGTTCACAAATTCCCATTTTATGAAAACTGGTTTATATAAACACAGTTTCTCTCTCATTGCCCAAGTCTTAAGAGGGTCAAAGGAAAGGAAAAGGAGCAAGCAAGTGAAAAGTGCAAGTCAAGCTGGAAATTTGGCAGTTGGGAAATGCCAAGAAGAGGATTTGTTTATTTTAATATTTATTTATTTGGCTGAGCTGGGCTTAGTTTCAGCATGTAGGATCTAGTTTCCTGACCAGGGGTCGAACCCAGGCCCTCTTTCCTGGGAGCACTGAGACCCAGCCACGGGACCACCATGGAAGTCCCGAGATTTTGGTTTGTGCTTTTTATTCCCTTCAGTTTATATATTTCTTACATGCTTTTCCATTTTCAGGGATAATAGTTGTTATTTTGAAAAAGAGTGTGAGTGAATTGTAAACTTGCCTAGGTGCCAGTTTTAAGAAGACTCTGATGCAAACAGACTGACAGTGAACAGGTGGTGATTAAGTGGGAATTAAGAGAGAAGAGCAAATAACTACCTGATCTTATCCTATTCTGGCAGAACCATCCACTTAGATAAGAGTCTAGACTCTGCTCTCCCATCTAGAATGTCTTGATGGGAAGGAAGGAAGGGGTTTATAAATAATGAGATCAGGTTGCCTTTTGGGTTTACTAGTCCCTGTTCTACCACTGTTTACCCAGGAAATTTTTAAAAATTGCAGTTTTGATGACTTTTGCCTCTTACACTTTTCTTTCTTATTCAAACCTTCACGTAAGAGAAGGAATTGGCTGTGTGAGTAAGAGATGAGACTGGAGTGGTTGCTGCACTAATTCTCAGCTATATTCTGCTGGTGAACCACAGTTATTTGGGAAAACTTATTTTCAAAATGTTTAAGCCTAGGCTGTTCGCTGTAGATTTTGACTGAGTAAATCGAGGAACACCTGGACGTGTGTATTTAGAACTATTCCCTTAAGATTCTGACCCAATCCTTGATGAATAACTATGGAGTGAATACATGTCATTTCTAAATGCACCCTTCACAAAAGAAAGTAGTCTCCTGAAGCGTTGGAGTTTGATCAATGCTAGCTACTTCCATCAGCTCCCTCCTTTCCAACATTAGCCTGACTTTTTCTCTGCCCCTGTGTTTGAGACATTAAAAGGAATATCTTTGGCAATATCTATGGGCTTGAACGATAACTGCTTTTCCTTCCAACCACTCATCATTCAGTGACGCTCCGAGAGTCTAGCGATTTGCTCATGGTGAAGTCACTTCGTCTGTAGAGTCTGACCCTTTAAGGATTTTGCACCTTCACTTATCATCCAGGTCATTAGGTCAACAGATGTTTGTTACCAACAGGGTTTTCCTGACTGCAGTAATAGTAACTCATGAGCCTTTTTTGGTGTCAGCTGCAGGACAGACTCTTGGAGTGTGTCTGTTAGAATTGCTGATCCCTGGCATAAGCAGATGAGAGCTTTAAAACCCGTGAAGTTAGTAACAGGACATAGAATTGTTTTAAGCATTTATTTTCAGCAGGCTTGGAGACTCATGATCCATTTTATTAACAATCTAGAGGAATTCTAGAGATAGACTGTCGTTTCCACAGGCAGTAGAAACAATCTTGACTGTGAATTATGAGTCTTTTTAAAAGAATTTATGTTTAATTGAATTATGAGTCTTAATAGCCATATTTGTTACATATTGGGACCCACACTTTTTGTGAAACATATGATACTAAAGAAAGGAAAGGTTTCCCATACAAATATTTGCTTTATACCCACCTGTTTGGAAACAGCAAACATAAAACCAAAAGTGGGCCATAAACCAAACATGGCCCTTGGATATGTTTCATTTACCTCCACACACTGAGTCAACATTTCAAATTGAGGAGGCTCATGCAGAAGTTCAGGCTTCTCCAAGGACCAAATCTGGACCCCCTTGGGCCCATCCTACTGTTTGGTCTGCGTGCAGAGGCCACCCCTTCTGTGTGGAACATGTGTTTTCATGGTTACTGGTCTCACCTGGCTTTTTCACTTACTCAGGTCATCAGCTTTCCATCCATAAGCATTTGAGTTTCCAATTTTTGATTGATAGTTTATTTTGATAAGTATTTGAAGGTTTTTAAAGAGAGTCTAATTAATCTATAATTGATTTCATATTTAAAAAAATCTCTTGAGAATGGGATTGAATTTTTCAAATTAGAACTGTTAAGTTGGTTGTGGCAGTTTCGCATTGAATAACTCTCACAAACACACAAGGTTATAAGAGACAGCACAGGGAGAGCTGGTGGAAGAGCAACTCCCCGAGAAAATGTTGAACATGTATTTATTGGTAATTTTATGCTGCAATCTTTCACTAAAAGCAGTAAAGCAAGACAGACACCAGAACTCTAGGATTTAGGAAGCTTCCTCCTGGTGGTCTGGAGGTAATCACACGAGAGTCATCAAGAAGGGTCTTTGAAGATAAGGTGGGGAGGGCGCTCATTCTGCATGTAGTTAGCATCTAGCTAATGCTGACCTCTCAGCCAGAATGTCTAACTTAAGGAAGGGCGGTGGAAAGAGCAAGCAAGGAAGAGAGAATGAGTAAGGTTAGACTCCAGGAGACATTTCTGAGAAAGCAGTAAAACAGGGTTCCCACAGTTGACTTTTTGACAAAGAAAAAAATAAAAGTTTCTCTCTTTGCATGTTCATGTAGAGAATAATATTCCCGCTGGAATGTCTGTAAACCTTTTGAGTTTACTCATGGTCATCCTTGGATAGGTTATGCATGCTACAGATAGTATTATGTATTTCTGCCTCAGCATTGTCCCTAAAATATGCAGTTGATACAGTAGCTAAATGATACCCGACCCCCCTGCATTGGGAGTTTGACACTTAGCCACTGGACCACCAGGGAAGGCGCAGAGGAGGAGCATATTAAAGAGAAAGAAGGTGCACAGGGTGATGAGGAGGGGGCTCTCTTTCATTTACTTTCTGACTTTTGTTTTTAAGTTCAGAGAATCTATTGCACGATTTTAATTTCAGTTTAGAAATAGGTGAACTGTGTACATTAGAAATGGTTTTCCCTGTTGCAGGATGACCTGACACCGCTGTTACTTGCGATACGTGAAAGGAGAGGCCAAATGGTGGAGTTCTTAGTAAAGAACGACGCGAATATACGTGCGGTTGATAACATGAAAAGGTACCGTTGTTCTTTTTCTTTTTCAAACCCTTAGTGCTGTTCTAGGATGGTAGTATCAAGATTAGATGAATAAGAGGATTCATTTGTGATCAGCACATCATCACCTAGGTAGAAAATCAATTATTCTGACTGGGAATCATGAACAATATACAGCAGGAATGTATAGCAGCATTCATATTCCTTTATAATATTGACTGATGTCATATGCAACCTCTTTTTGTTTCGTTGGTTGATCCTGTAATAGCTGAGGGATTTCAAATTAGTTTTATTAGCTTTGTGAAATATGGATTCTGCTTTTTAGTTGACCTCATGACAGTATCGAGTTTCTTAATTCTTTCAAAAGAATTCTTTGACCTCTACTTCGTCTGTATATATTTTTATAAGATGCCTAGTAAACCTAAAAGACTTCATTTTGTCTTTTGGATAACTCTTTGTTTTAAATTCCTTTGTTTGAAGAATGCTGATGTTACTAGGTTGCAAAAGAGTCAGATACAACATAGTGACTAAATAACAACAGCCACATAAAGGTGATTATTACTCACTGTCACCAGATCCTGTGGGCTCATCAGTTTTTATCCTTTCTCATTTTAGTACATTTTGATATTTTCATTTTTAATGCAGGTAGAAGGAAGAAAGATAGCTTTGATCGGATAAACAGTTCCTTTAACAAAGACAAGTCAGAGGTGGACGATACAGACGAAAATGATGGGCTTTAGATTCAGGCTAGGTTCAATTCCTAGGTTTCCTACCGATTCGGGTTATCATCAGCAAATAAGTTTCCTGATATGAAAAGCAAATAGTAATGCATCTTTCAAAGGTGCCTGTGTGTAAGAGAGATTTTATATATAGTATTTCATTTTTAGTGCCTAGCACATGCTTGTCCACATCATTAACTGCCACCATGACTATGTTTATTCCCATTATTATCAATATTTTTGATTTAAACCTGCAAGTAGCCTTTCCTTAACCCAACCTCTAGCTGACTTTAAAGCCGACTATATCAGACTAAAGGAGGAAATGGGGAATTTATCCCTTAAATAGTCACCTGCCTCAGATAAGTGACCTCAGTATCATTCCTTTCCATCAAGGACTTTATTATTATTTTTAAAAAGCATTTATTTATTTGGCTGCGTGGGGTCCTAGTTGTGGCAACTCTTAGTTGCAGCATATGGGATCAAGTTCCCTGACCAGGGATGGAACCTAGGCTGCACTGGGAGCCTGGAGTCTTATCCACTGGCCTACCAGGGAAGTCCCCATCAGGGACTTTTGAAATAGTAAGTGCTGCTACCTGGCATCCCAGTGGGACAGGAGGCTTCTTTTCTGTCCCTTCATTTTAGCCTTGGAGGTAATTTACAAAGATGAACACTTGAGCCTGTAAATGGTCCGTTCTTCATGAAAGGGCCAGGAGTTCACTTGGAAAAGCATATCAAATTAACTGTTTAAGCAAGTCAACTCAACTTCCTGAGGCTGAAGTCATCTCTCTGTCGTTTTAGAACAGCCCTCATGCTTGCTGTCAAGTATGAATCAACAAATGTCATCAGACTTCTCCTTCAGCAAGGTGCTGACATCCTTTCTAAAGATGTTTTTGGATGGACTGCAGAAGATTATGCTGCTATTAGTGGTTTTAATATGTAAGTGTTCACATTCAAATGCTAGTTCTCACTAAACTGCAGCCAAAAATAATTTTAACTGTTATTTGCTACGTGACCAGTGAGAGTTCCAGTTTGGTGCAGGCAGTTTGGAGAATGGTGGTGAGATGTTCCCCCTCAAGAGCTGAAAGCCAAGCAAAGGCCAATTAGTTACTCTTGGCTGTGGGCTTGGGGTGCTTAATCTCAGGACATGTAGACCTTGATCCTTTGAAAGCTTGACATTAGCCATTTCATCCCAAGTGTGACCTCTCGGTATGGCGTATGAACATTGGCACGGTTGTGATATTTCTAACTAGTTCTTTGGGTCTTGAAATACTTAGTTCAACAGCAAATCCTGTTTTCCCTTGAGGACTTGCCTCTCTATACGCTTCTGCTCGAATTTTCCAAGAACCCAGAGGATTCCCTAAGGTCAACGAGACAGTCCTCCTCAACAAGTTCTTTGGAGAGGAGAAAATAGTTCCTTCTTGTCATTCTTTTGCTTGCACTGATTCTCCTGCTGCAGCACTGCTGCTACAGCTGGTCTTGACAGGGTTTGCTTGGCAGCTGGATCTGGAGTCTGGATGTGGCTCTATAAAAACCTTTAATAAAACCATTTTAAAAGGAAGAAAAAAAAGAAACTCATCCTGCAGTGGGCTCACGATTGACCTTTGCTCCCAGGCTGCACCTCTGGGTCCAGGTTCCCCAGCCTTTAAGGTTTTGCACATATTGACTTCAGAGTGAGAGCTCCTTTGTTCTCATATGTATGCTTGCCACTCAGTCACTGTTGCAAACAAAGCACCAGCACTCAGTTCGCGCAGCTGGGCCGCCTAGCTTCCCCCCTCACTCAGAGACCGTATGTGGAGCCCACGTGGAAGCCTAGATCTTCACGATGAGGTGCCCTTGAGGCTCTCATTTCTCTTTTCTGCTAGCAGATGTCAGTGGGGACCACTTTAGGCTGTCAGAGAGGGTCAAGTGCTCCTGCAGGATTTGAGCAGACTTCCCTTTCTCCTTTGTATATAGACTTGGACCTCGAGGCGGCTTTCTGTCCTGTGGGGGCACCTTTTCTTAGGTCACAGGTTCCCTGTCATCCTTCCCAGAGTAGTGGGTGCCAGCTTGCCTGAGATGCCCTAATTATGCTTGGCCCCTCATGGGATCTGTTTCCTGTAATAATGAAAATCTTCCAACGGATAGGCTTTCTGTCCTGTGGGGGCACCTTTTCTTAGGTCACAGGTTCCCTGTCATCCTTCCCAGAGTAGTGGGTGCCAGCTTGCCTGAGATGCCCTAATTATGCTTGGCCCCTCATGGGATCTGTTTCCTGTAATAATGAAAATCTTCCAACGGATTTCTGTCTGCCTCCACCTTAAATGTTTTCAGAATCTGCCCCATAAGGAACCCATTTCAGCAGAAATCCCTAAATCTGAAGTAAGATAGTTGGAAGTCAGAGAGGTCAGCCCTGTCTAGAACATGGCCAGTACCCACTGTAAGAGTAGGGAGATGTCTTCCAAGTGAATTGGAGAAGAACATGGAGACAAAACATCATTGTCAGAAAGATCTGCTGGTTCAGAGTGTGAGTAGGTAGAGAAGGAAGAGTAATGGTCTGGGCCAGGTCTTGATTGTGATTCGTTTTCTGCTCTTGGTGTAATTAGCTGCAATAATGGGGGATCATTATGTTCTCTCATGTAGTGAATTCATATGTTATAAATATATTTCAGTTCAGTTCAGTCGCTCAGTCGTGTCCAGCTCTTTGCGACCCCATGAATCGCAGCACGCCAGGCCTCCCTGTTCATCACCATCTCTCGGAGTTCACTCAGACCCACATCCATCGAGTCGGTGATGCCATCCAGCCATCTCATCCTCGGTCGTCCCCTTCTCCTCCTGCCCCCAATCCCTCCCAGCATCAGAGTCTTTTCCAATGAGTCAACTCTTCGCATGAGGTGGCCAAAGTACTGGAGT
>SJYT01059615.1:0-67697 GCA_006410635.1 Cephalophus harveyi
AGAGATGGTGATGAACAGGGAGGCCTGGCGTGCTGCAATTCATGGGGTCGCAAAGAGTCGGACATGACTGAGCGACTGAACTGAACTGAACTGATACAAAATAGATGGATGATGTTTCTATTATGGAAGTAGCTAAACATTCTAAGCTCACAGTTGTCAGAAATACTTTAAAAACTATCCTTAGTACATTATTTTACCCAGTCTATGAGAATGCACAGGGCATGTATATTAGTTTAATATTTCACGTACTGTGCAAGCAAATTCTGATGGCTTAATCCTTTAGAAATAGTTTAAAATCTTGAAGTAACTGGGAGTTCCAAGCCAGATGAAAATAAAAGTTCATTTATTTCATAGAAGTGGGCACAACATCTCAGTACTGAAGCCTAGATGTTTCATAGATGGAAAGGACCTGCACAGATTCAAACCCTTTCCATCACTAATTGGTTATAGATGATATTTGGCAATCTAGACTTCCTCAGGAAATTTTTATATGTGTTCGGTGTGAATAACAGGATAGGAAAATCAATTCAATTCAGTTCAATTAAACTGACAGCATCTGCATATCCTAAACAGTCTCAGCTCCTGGGGGCAATCCTTGTTATTCCGGGTAACGGATCAGTTCAACAGCTCCAAATCTTAGAGGCCAATGACACCTACTTCTCCTTCATCTGCACCCTTTACAGGAGAGTTTCCAGTTCCTGCTAACTCTAGATTGACTCACCTTCCCGTGTTTGTCCTTTCAGCTTCTCCAGCATTTTTCTGAGTAGTTCCCTGTATTCACATCCCTATTTCCTGCCTGCCTGGATCCTGACTCATGCTTGGGGAATAATAATATCATTATTGACAGTGTAGGAAAAGAGTGTTAGGGGCCCCAGAGACAACTGAGAGGAGTCAAGTTCAGTATTTGTTTGCTTGAAATGTCCAATCCATAGTAGTCTGGTATTTATGTACATACTATAGCATACAAGGAGGTTCCCTGGTAGCTCAGAGAGTAAAGAATCTGCCTGAAATGCAGGAGACCTGGGCTCGAGCCCTGGGTTGAGAAGATCCCCTGGAGAAGGGGATGACTACCCTTTCCAGTATGCTTGCCTAGAGAATTCCATGAACAGAAGAACCTGGAGGGCTACAATCCATGGGGTCACAAAGAGTTGGACACAACTGAAGTGACTTAGTAGCAGCACAGAATACAAGACCATGTCTTAGCAATGTCAGATTGCTAGAAATGGGACTTCCCTGGTGATCTGTGGCTAAGACTCCAAGACCACAATGCAGGGGCCCCGGGTTCCATCCCTGAGAGCTAGTTCCCACATGCTGCAACGAAGAGGTCCCATGCCGCAAGTAAAAGACCTGGCACAGCCAAATAAACCACTATTGAAAAAACAAGTTGCAAATGTGTGTAGCCACAGACTTCTGTCTTCTAAACTCATCTTGTCTTAGAGCAGTAGCAACAGTTCACAGATGCTGCTAGTCCAGAGACGGGGCAGTGTGAGTAGTGCCAGTTCAGTAAAAGGCTAGAAAGAGAACTTCCCTGAGGATCAGAAAATGGGCTGGGAGTTAGAGATGAAAAGTCTGCAGTTACAGGCACATTGATGGTAGCTGGAGATAGGGAACTGGGGGAAACAATCCACAGAAAGAGTCCATGAACACAAGCAGGCTGAGGGCAGAACATCACAGGCACTAGAATGTAGCCACAGGTAAGCAGACAGTCTGAGAAAAATGAAGAGCAAGCGTGGAGGCAGAAGGGCCCGTGGAGACAGAAGTGTGGGCTGGGGGCAGGCCATTTAGGTCCACTGCGGTGGGCGCCCTGCCCAGAATGCCTCAAACAGGCCCTGAGTTCCATGTGCTCTGCTAATTAAGTCAGGCTGCAATGTCTGTGTATCCCTCACATTCATACAGTGAAATCACGCTCCCCGCCCTCAAAGGGATGGTATTAGTAGGTGAGGCCTTGGAGGTGATGAGGTCATGAGAGTGGGGCCCTCAGGAGTGGGGTTAGTGCCCTCATAAAGGAGACCCCCAAAGAGCTCCCTGTCCCCTCCCCTGTGCCATCTGAGGACACAAGGAGAAGCTGGGCTCTCACCAGACGCCACATCAGGGGCTGCCTTTATCTTGGACTTCCTGGCCTCCAACACTGCGAGAAAATAAATTTCTGTGGTTTATAAGCCACTCAGTCTACGGCATTTGTGTTGTAGCAGCCCAAACAAAAGAAGACACAGGCACATGAACGTATGACATCATTTAGAAAACATCCCGTCCAAATAGTTAACCTAAAGTTGGAATAGCTTACTTGAAAAATCTAATCCCAGAGAACACTGCCTTCACTGATAAAACAAACATGAAGCGTCAGTACCAACAAGACTTTCTGGGGTGATGAGAGAAATGGTCTTTCTCTGTGCCTCCACCATGTGGCTAATGGCACTTGAAAAGTGGCTAGTGGCACTGAGAAACTGAAGCCTTCATTCAATCTAATTTTTAAATTTAAATAGCTCACATGGTTAAGGACTGTATTATTGGGCAGGTAATTCATACAACTCATAGGCAAGGTTGATTTAGAGTAAAAGATTCATAGGTTTTGGCATCCTATGAACCAGCCTTTAAATTCCCTAATTACTAACTCCATGACCTTGGATACCTCACTCACCTTCCCTGGGCCTGAGTTTCTTCTTAATAAAATGGGGATCACAATATTTATGTTTATGGCCATTGTGATGAATGGAAATGAGGCATGTGTACTGCCTCGCACAGATCTGTGAGTGCATGCTGAGTCATTTCAGTTGTGTCCAACTCTTTGCAACCCCATGGATTGTAGCCCTCCAGGCTCCTCTGTCCATGGGATTCTCCAGACCAAAACACTGAGTGGGTTGCCCTGCCATCCTCCAGGGGAACTTCCTGACCCTGGGATTGAACCTACGTCTCTTAAGTCTCCCCCTTTGGCAGGTAGGTTCTTTACCACTAGTACCACCTGGGAAACACAGACCTGGTACACAATAAATGAGAGCTATTACTAGTATTAAATGATGTGCGTCAGTACTCATTGGACATAACTCAACTGTTTTGATTCATAAATCATTAGCATGAACATGTAATACACTGTGAAATGTGCAATAGAGATAACCCCTGGCTGTTGCCTGTGGTGGAGTCACCTCTTCCCATAGCAACTGGTGGTGCTTTTCTACTTAGAGACTCTCTTATCTCCTCTTTGCCATGAGCTGTGCTTTTTCAGCCTGACTGCTTCTAGCAAATCCTCATCCTCCTAAGGAGCATCCCTCAGTGCTTCTTCTATAACCTCGGCTGTTCAGAGGAAAAGACAAATCAAGCTTGTTCAATCAATAACTATAATTTTACATACAATCCTAAACCCAAGGAGTCTTTTTCTGTGGAATTAAGAGCAGGTATTCACAGAACTTATTTACCTTCACCCTGGCTCAACATCACAGTCTCTTGGGGGATTTTTTTAATACACAAGTCAATCCCTCTTCCCCCCAGACCAGAGAGGTGGTGTCTTATGGGCACTCAAGAGATTCTGTTTTAGGGTCTGAAAAGCAGTGATATATGCCCTGTTCCTGGAATGGGCTCTGGACAGACGGGGTTGTTGGATCCCTGGTGAACTGAGAGATGTCACCATGCTCTTGGACAAGGAAATGGCACTGACATCACATAGATCTGATGTATGGATGTGGGAAAACTCTGGATATGTGATTGACATTTTCACTGGGGAATCATAGCCAATCATTTGAATAAATGTCATTCAGAGCTGGGCCAGGATTTCATAACTACTCTTTCTTTTCTTCCTCAGCTACCGTGTCCCGATTCTGGAGATGGTTCATCTCCTTGTACTGTTCTTTTCTGTGGCTCAGATCTGTTTATGATGTATTACTATTTGGCTTACAGGCTTTTATACATGAAATGTCACTGGTTGTCCACACAATTGGGTACGTATCCATGTGAAGAAAGACTGGTGAAAACTCTGAATAAGGATCAGAATTCCCATAAGAAAATACCCTTGGAATCAGAGGTTCAGAGCAATGTCTTTGGATGCATGCAGCCCACTCCCTCACCACCAACACTCCTATCATTCACAGCATCTGTGAGTAATGGCTAAGCAACCCTCTGACTAGTGTGTGAATGCTCGTAGGGTACTAATCAAATATTGTTATCTACTTTTAGAGACAAGAATCTCTGAGACAAAAGAATTCCAAGCACAGGCCAACAGCCCACTTCTCCTGATGAGTAAAATTCCAGCATGACGAACCAAAGTCAGCAGTCCCCCAGAGTCTGTAGCAGACCCTACAATTGCCAGTCCAGAAAAGAAATGTTGTATATCAGCAAATACTGGGGATTATGAAGGCACCTGTTATTTTAATAATTAAGATGAAAACATTTACTGGGATATTCTAGTTTTGAGGTGTTGTTATTTTCTCTCTCGTTTTCTAACTACATCTTTTATTAATTTTTGCTTGTGGGAAGGACAAAGTGAAAATATGGAATCCACCCTGGGCAACAGTAATGCCCTAAATGACACCCTTGGTCCTGTCTCAAGGCAAGCCTTCCTGATAAGTGACTGTCTTGTCATCTACTTTATTTCGAAGGCCATTTAGGTGACAAGGAAGCTGCACTGTTTGGCTACATTCCTGATTTTCAGAGCCTAGATATTATGGGAATTGTTTATGGCTTTTTAAGTGAGTATTTTGGAAAGTAACGTAGCTCAAAATAGAATAAGCTAAAAAGACAATTTATTGGTGCATTTCCTCAGACGTCCAGCAGTTCTAACTGGTTTCAGAGATGGCTGCCCATGAAAAGGTAAAATGTTAGTAGATGATTAAGTGAAGATGTCATTAGTGTGTTAGTCACTCAGTTGTGTCTGACTCTTTACAGCCCCATAGACTGTAGCCTGCAGGCTCCTCTGTCCATGGGATCCTCCAGGCAGAATATTGGAGTGGGTTGCCATTTCGTTCTCCAGGGGATCTTGCTGGCCCAGAGATCGAGCTCCTATCTCCTGCACTGCAGACGGGTTCTTTACCGTCTGAGCCACCAGGCTGCCCGGAGGGGCTTGTTACTGTTGTCAGGACTCTACCTGTTTCCCTGGCTCAGGTGGTTTTCCTCTCTAATAGGTTTCCTCCAGCTGCTGCAGGTTTCCATGGCATCGTCTCAGAAGCTGCCACATCAGTACAGAAAAAGGACCACCCCTCTCATTAGAACAAGTGCCAGTCCCCCTCCACTTTGTGCCAGGGATGAGATGCACTCTGATTGACAGACCTGGGTCATGTGCTCCTGCAATGTCGGTGGAGGGGTGTCATACACAAAGGCAGGAAGCAATTCCCAAAAGAAAGAGGTTGGGGTAAAGAGATTATTATTTTTTTAATAGACTATTTCGGAGTGAGAAAGATTGGTTCCATTTGCTATGGGAAGGATGAAAAATAACTTCATTCTACTGTTACATGACTTTGGGAGTTAATGGAGACCACAACATAATCTGTGATCACATGGAATACATTAGTATGCCAGAGGAAAGTTCCATTGAAAACCCAGTATCATGTCACTTTCTTAAAATGGTTCTCTTGTAAAAAGCCAAAAACTTATTATGGGAGCCTGAGTTTTCTTTATTTGATAATTTCTGAACTTGCATGAAACAAGAGTCACATAATTCAAATATAGAGGATCCTTCTGAGAAAACAGGATGAATGCAACTGCATTTCAAATGTGCTAAAGATATAAAATAAAATTTTGCTACATATTTTAGAGAAGTAATTATGTTGTGAACTCGTATCTCATTCAAAATCAACCATTTTGATAAGTACAGATTTTCTCTTTTAGCATTCCCAATAGTAAAAAGCCTCTTGATGAAAGTGAAAGAGGAGAGTGAAAAAGTTGGCTTAAAGCTCAACATTCAGAAAACGAAGATCATGGCATCTGGTCCCATCACTTCATGGGAAATAGATGGGGAAACAGTGGAAACAGTGAAAACCCCAACCAAGTTATTAGGCAAATCAAAAGAAAAAGCATTACCAAACCATGCATTATGAGATAAATAAGGATGCACCCGGAAACAATTACTTAATTTATAAACATCAGTTGGTCTGTACTCTAGGGATGGTACATGGTACCCGAAGATTTTTTTCCTATATTCTCTAATGTCTTCTTCAAATCTTTTTTGGAGTCTGAAAAATACCTTCAGCATGTATGTGGAACCTAAAAAAATGGTATGGATGATCTTATTTACAAAGCAGAGACAAAGACTCAGATGTAGAGAACAAAAGTATGGATACCAATGGATAAAAGGGTGGGTGGCATGAATTGGGAGACTGGGATTGACATATACACCTTACTGATAGTATGTATAAAATAGATAACTAATGAGAACTTACTGTATAGCACAGGGAACTCAGTGCTTTGTGGTGACCTATATGGGAAGGAAATCCAAAAAAGAGGAGATTTATGTATACCTATAGCTGATTCACTTTGCTATAGAGCAGAAACTGATACAACATTATGAAGAAACTATGTATAGAGGTATTCCCAGGTGGCTCAGTGGGAAAGAATCCACCTGCCAATGCAGGAGACACAGGAGATGCAACTATGCTCAAATAAAAATTAAATTAAAAAATTAAAAAAGCAAAACAAAACCAACCAACCAACAAACCAAAAAAAAAAAAAAAAACACGGGGCGCCCGGGGGCGTGCACACCGGCGGGGACACGCGCTCCCGGCCGCGGCAACTCGCTCCAAGTTCCCTCCCTCGCTCCCTGGCGCTGGCGGCCAGAGCCCTCCCACTCGGCTCAGACCGAGCCGCCGCGGCCGCCGCCAGCTCGGCCCCCCACTGCCTCGAGCCCCGGACCCCGCGGCCTTCCCAGTCCTTCGCTCTGCCCTCCGGTGGCCCCGGCGGCCCGGCCCCCGTCCCTCGCGGGCCTCGACAATTCTGCCTGCCGTCCCCGAAGCCCGGTGCCCGGCTCGAACTGCACAGGGGAGCGCGGACGAGGTAAGGCTGGGCCGGGGGCCGAGTTGAGGGGCAGCGCCGCGCCCCGATCGCTCACAACGCCGAAGCTGCGCGCGGCCGCCGAGCAGCCGGGTCCGCCCCAGCAGCTCCCGCCCAGCCTGGATCTCGGTTCAACCGGGCGCGCGGGCCGCGTGGCCCGGACCGACCCTGGCCGGTGTTCCGGGCCGCGAGCTCGCCGCGCGCCGGGGGTTGGCGGGAGGCCGGAGCGGGGGCCCGGCGAGCTGGGCGCGCGGGTAGGGGCTCCGCCCGGGACCCCCTCGGCCAGGGCCCCCTCGCGCGGCCTCTCATCCCTGGTCCTGAGTACTTTGCGAGTATCGGTCTCTTTTCCTCGTGGGCTGGGAATTCCTGCAAGATATGCAGATTCCGAGGCCCCGAAAGTTTGGTTTGGGGGACCCCCTCGGGCCCCATTCGTGGTCTCAATTGTCTGGACTTTCTTTGAAAGCGTTCAGATCTGAAATGGAATTAAGTGACCCCTGGCGCGCTGGCGCCCCATCACCCCGCGGAGCTGGGAGCCCGGCCGCCGAGCGCGCTGCCTGGTCCAGGGGCTCTGCTGCTGGTGGCGGGGACCCGGGCGGTGACAGCTCTCCCTCCTTGCGGGGTGCAGAAGCGAGGGAACTTCCCCTCACGAACTTCGTCGTGAGCTCAAATCCCTCTGCAGAGCGGAAAGCAAGCACCTGATGCCCAGTTTTTTAACCCTTAAGAGTTGGTGTTCAGCTTTATTGAGCCACAAAAAGTAAGCAGGCTTTCTTTTCCGCCCGAAATAGGAGCTAACTTTGCGTTTTTCCTGCCGGCCACGTCCTGTTCATAACCTGGCACACGTCTGTAACAACACTGCGTGGCTGGAGTGGTCAGGCTGCGCGCTGGTCTGATTTTGAGGAGGCTGATAGTAGAGTAAGCATTTTTTGCAGTATAAATAGTAAATGACTGTAAACGACTTCCATTTTCTTCATTTCCCCTGTTGGAGCTCAAGTTATTTATTTAGCCTTTTCCTTCCAATTTACACTTAGAGTCGTTCCATGGAAAATACCCGAATTAACTTGTACTTAAGTTATTTTGAGACGTCACCACTCCTAGTCATTCCAATGAGCTATTAAGTACAGTTATTCTGACATAAGGGTGAGTTAATGGTAAGCCAGCCTTCTTCCTTGAGTTAACACTCCATCGTCTTGCCCTATGGTATTTAATCTGTGCCATTACTATAGATGGTATTTTGACAACCTGATAAGCTGTAAAGAGCTTAGCATCGTGCCCTCCAGGACATAGTGCTAGGGAAGTGTCAGCTGGTTTTATTTATAATTTTTATTATCACTCTGTATGTTTTTTTCTCTATGGAAAATGGTTGTTTTGTTTTAATCCCTGATCTTTTAATTTATGGTCTGTTTTACGTCTGCGGTTTAGTTTTAGATCACGATTGAGGTTGGGTTGTTGTTTTGCTTATGACAGACAGGCTGTTATGTGTGTTCTTATACATGAGATATAGCAGATCTCAGAATGAGAACACAGTTCTGCACATGCTCATATGCAGGCACACTTCATGAGACCTCATTATCCTTAAGGGCCTCCTTGTCTAGGGAGAAGCCTAGGCATTAGGAGAAACCTGGGCTCTGAGCCCCATCCTGAACCCCCTTGTTCTGTAGGTTTAGAATCATACTTTCAATTCCTTGTGGCTGCTAGCACAGCAGTTAGGTGGTTCGCACTGTGTCAAAAGGTAATAAAAGATAAATATATGTACCCTTTATACCTACATCATCCAGAACACATAATTCTTATCCGTGCTTTAAAATCTGCAAGAGTGAATAGTGTAACTAGCAAAGAAAAATTAAAGTGGCTTAATGATCATGTGTTCGTAACAGAAAGATGATGTCTGTTACCTAGACATTTGAAAAGATTGTTAGCAGTTAACCCTCATTTTGAGGTTTCCCCCCTACTCATCAGTTTTAATTTTGAAGTGGCATCTTTTTCATTCCTAAACAGTTTTCTTAGCTAAGCCAAGGCTCGATGTTAACTCGTGGGGCCCTGCAGAGCTGGGCTGCTGTGGGGACTGTGTGGCAGCAGATGGTGCTGTGACTGTCGCTGGTGGACTGACATGTGTGATTCAGTGGAACTGGAGGAGGGATTCCTTTCTCGGTTTTCTTTCTCGTCCTCTCCCCAAAATACACTCTTTCTGCACTGATACCTTCTAACAATCCTCTTAGGAATAGACTTTTAAGAAAAGTTTGTTCTTTGCATTTTCAGCTTTTTACGACTATCGGCCAAATTTTTCTCTCTGAAAAAGTCCAGGTGTTAAGAATAATTCCAGGTATTCCAGATGTTAAGACAAACACTGTTGGCCAAAATTTGATTTACTTGACTGTACCCTAGACTCTTCTTTTCCCCTAACAGAGGAAGATTGAACATTCTGAACCTAGAGGATCTCTCAGCAAACCTGGGCTTTTTTCTTTTTCTCCTCAACACTCAACTCCTAGGAGAGAAAAATAAGAAACCTACTCAGTTCTCTACTTTAAGACGGCCACTTACTAGGGTGAATTCTCGTGTATTCTGGTTTTTACCGTCATTCTGCCACTCCATACAGTACTGCAAGAATTGAAATTCAGGCTGAAGCCTCTGGAGCTCTGCAAAGGCATGACTCATCCACAAAAAATATATTCACTCCACTTAGTACAGCACCGAGCAGAGGAGGCAGCGCAGGAACAAGGGGGTTCTGGATTTTAATGAGGATTCTCTCTCTGGCCAGCTCGGGAACTGGCCAAGTCCCAGGCAAATGACCCTGCGTTCTCTCACCTCCTGCAGCACAGGGTCCTTGTTGCTATCTCCTTGCTTCAGGTGAGGCTAAGTGACCTGTGAGTCATGGAGCTCTGGGGAAGCAAAGCTGCAGTTTTAACCCAGGTGTGCCTGTGTCCTGGTGGCTCAGTGGTAAAGAATCCACCTGCCAAAGCAAGTAGGTTCGATCCCTGGGTCGGGAAGATCACCTGGAGAAGGAAATGGCAACCCACTTCAGTATTCTTGCCTGGGAAATCTCGTGGACAGAAGAGCCTGGTGGGCTACAGTCCATGAGGTCTGAAAAGAGTCAGAGACAACTACGCACGCATGCGTACACATAAATGTAGTATGGATTCTAAATTTTGTTGGGATAAGTTATGGAGTGATTTGTATGGAAGATTTTGGTAGTAAGAAATTTAGCGTTTTGTTGTTCATAGATGTCGTGGTCCAAACAATTAGTTCAAGTCATTAGATACCAGCGAGGAAAAGTATTGCATAAAACACTTTCGTTGTTTTTAAACCCAGGTTTGTTTCTGGACTGTCTTTATGTGATACAAAATTCTTGAAGTTAAGTCATACATCTTCTCTCCTATTCTGACATGTTTGATTCCCTCCTGCCTGTGAGAAGGGCCTGGGAGTGATTTTCACATTTTTAACTTTTTGCAGTTTGAGTCCCCTAAGGATAGTCACATAAGAACACAGCATTTAAAGACATGAGACTTGTTTTTAATTTTTTTTAAGGAAACATTAGTAGGTGAAGCAAATTGCTTCCTTTTCCCAGTATGATTAAACAATTTTGAAGTGGAACTGGCACTCAAGATGGAATTTGAACATTATAAACACTTTAGGGAGAAGTTCAAAGGTGAAAACGCAGCCCAAGGAAACAATAAGGGGAAGCAAAGCTGCAGTTTTAACCCAGGTGTGCCTGTGTCCTGGTGGCTCAGTGGTAAAGAATCCACCTGCCAAAGCAAGTAGGTTCGATCCCTGGGTCGGGAAGATCACCTGGAGAAGGAAATGGCAACCCACTTCAGTATTCTTGCCTGGGAAATCTCGTGGACAGAAGAGCCTGGTGGGCTACAGTCCATGAGGTCTGAAAAGAGTCAGAGACAACTACGCACGCATGCGTACACATAAATGTAGTATGGATTCTAAATTTTGTTGGGATAAGTTATGGAGTGATTTGTATGGAAGATTTTGGTAGTAAGAAATTTAGCGTTTTGTTGTTCATAGATGTCGTGGTCCAAACAATTAGTTCAAGTCATTAGATACCAGCGAGGAAAAGTATTGCATAAAACACTTTCGTTGTTTTTAAACCCAGGTTTGTTTCTGGACTGTCTTTATGTGATACAAAATTCTTGAAGTTAAGTCATACATCTTCTCTCCTATTCTGACATGTTTGATTCCCTCCTGCCTGTGAGAAGGGCCTGGGAGTGATTTTCACATTTTTAACTTTTTGCAGTTTGAGTCCCCTAAGGATAGTCACATAAGAACACAGCATTTAAAGACATGAGACTTGTTTTTAATTTTTTTTAAGGAAACATTAGTAGGTGAAGCAAATTGCTTCCTTTTCCCAGTATGATTAAACAATTTTGAAGTGGAACTGGCACTCAAGATGGAATTTGAACATTATAAACACTTTAGGGAGAAGTTCAAAGGTGAAAACGCAGCCCAAGGAAACAATATGTCATTTGGCAGACAGATTTCTAGAAACATTATAAGAATTCTGTGCTGTGTTTTATACATCAGAGCAAGATCAGTGAGTTTTGAAATTGTTCATTTCCAGGTAAAGCTTTTAAAATTACAGTTCGGAAGCATATGGGAAATTTTGGAGTAGTTAGGTTGTAATGCAAAGCATTTTCCCCCCCTCAGGGCCCTGTTAGAAGTTACTTTCATCTTTTTTGTCTTTTTCAGAAAGAATCACTGATATCTTTCAAAATAGCTCTTCTTGGCAGCATTTTTTTGGTCCCATTGACTGGAAGGTAATGAAAATAAAGTAATTATGTGAAATAATGTAGTTTAGTAATTTCTTCTATTATGATTGCTATATTAAACAGATATTTATAGAGCGTTCTTTGTGTGCCAGGTCCTGGAGATAAGTAGTGCCCAAGAAAGACAAGGTCCCTGCCTCATTGAGGGAGCTGAGTGTAAAGTGGGACAAGATAGATGAAATAAACAAGTAACTGAAAAGCTAATTTGAAGCAGTAATAATTGCAGTCAAGACTGAGGGTGGCATTCTTATCTGAGGACTTCATGGAGGCTGATTGAGTGGAGACATTATGTGAGAAAAAGAAGCAACCTCTGGAAGGTCTCTGGGCCGAGAAGACAGACAGCCTGTGCCAAGGCCCTGCGGCCTTTGTAAGGAACAGGGGACAGTAACAGAGGAGCCGGGCAGGGCCTTCCTTGAGGACCCAGGGTGAGCGAGGGGTAGTTTCTGTTTATTCTGTAAGCAGTGGGTCCTGCTGGAGGCTGTGACTCACTCTCATTCTCAGGTTGGCAGCTCATTGTGCCCACCTCGTGGTGCCCAGTACCAACTGGGCTGCAAGGAAAGCAGAGGAGATATGTTGAATTTCTGCTCACCTGACACACTATTCCCCGGTGGCTCACTGCAGCGCAGGAGACCGGGGTTCCATCCCTGTGTTGGGAAGATCCCCTGGAGAAGGGAATGGCTATCCACTCCAGTGTTCTTGCCTGGAGAATCCCATGGACAGAGGAGCCTGGTGGGCTACAGTCCACCAGGTCACAACGAGTCAGACACAACTGAATGATTAACACTTTGACACAGTATTGCTCTTAAGATGCGTCATTGCTGTATACACCATTGAGAAAGAAAGGAAACTTCCCATTAAGCTCTGCTTGTAAGGACCGGCTGTGACGTGGATCCTCATTTCAGGCGTCAACACTGGAAAATAGAGTTGCCTTAGATTTGGTGAAATCTGGTCTTTTCTGGAGACCAGGCTGAGAGGGCCTGCTGGTTTGTATTTCAGTTTTATTTGTGCTTGCGTAATATGAGTTGAATTCTGTTATTTGGAAGGATCTGGGGGGAGGGGCTGTGTAGAGGGATCTCCTGCCTCTGGATTGGAAGCTAGCGTAGAAAACTGCATCCCCTGTAAGTCTTTCTGCTGCTTCACAACCGCGTGAGAAGGCATTTGCAGATAATGTTCCTGCAGGTGGACTGCAGACTGTGGATGTCAGAGAATCAAGGGAACTGGGACAATCTGGATCTATCAGGCTCAAGGGGACACACAGACACTGTGTGCTCATTCAGAGTGGGTGGCACATCCCCTGGGAGCTCCGAGCTTTGTTTCTCTCTGTCACTGGGAGCAGGGCGGGGCAAGGGCTTGGATAACCAGGCCAAATAACTGTCAGCCAGCAAACCAGTAAATGGGTCCCTGAGAGGCTGGGAGAGGGCGCCTTGCTCATGGACCCGGTGTGGGTTTAAAGATTGGCTCTATGGGCTAAGCAGGTTCCTCAGGCTTCGGGACCCTCAGTTTCCTGATCTATCAGATGAGAAATTGCGGGGCCCACTTCAGGGGATCATTGTGGGGTTTAAGGAGGATGGTGCTGGCAGAGTAGCCAGCTCTCCGTGGAGCTTGGTTGGTGTTGGGGGTTACCATCGCTTTGATGTCCTCTGTCCCTGCATCCGTCTTGAGTGTTCTCCTTACACAAGTCACAGCGTGAAAGTCTGTTTTTGAGAGACTCACCCCGACTGCTGAAGCTAAGGTCCCTCCTTCTCCAGCCGCGCTCTGGCCCCCAGGCTCGTGCTATTTTCTTCAGCTCATCCCTAAGGGAAATTGTGTATATGCTGTTGTTGTTATAAGTGTGTTTCTCCAGGTTGAGCGGGTCACTGTTGCAAGGACTGCTGTGTCCATAGGGCCTGGGACCGGGCTTATTTACCTACTGGCTGAGCAGGTGGCACTGCTGACAGTGGGTGCTTCCCATGGGACCCAGAGGACAGCAGGGCTCTTCTCTGAGTGCTTTTTCGGCTGCAATGGTGGGCCTTCCAGACCAGCGGTGGAATTCTGGGATCCAGCAAGCAGGCTCCAAGCCAGCCTTCAGAGAGGACTTTGGGGATGGAGGCTGGGGAAGAGGGAAAATTTCTATCTGGAAATATGGGTTTCTTGGGACTGTGGGACTGCTTGTGGTTTTGCATGTCAGAGGGTGTCACCTGCTTCGTCTTCCAGCAAATGTCACCAGAGGCTGATTACCTAATACCTGATATACCAGCTTTTAGGCACCCTTCTCCTTCTATAAAGCACACAAGGAAACGTGGTGGGGAAGTGTGCCTGCTATACAAGGGACCGGGCTGCCACATGTCACACTGCTCTTCCCCCTGGGAAGCTGGCATTGGAATTGGGGTGGAGCTGGCAGCCTGGTGAACCTGCCTGGTCAGCCCTCTGGATCATGGGTTATTCCTCCCATTTCTAAGCCATATTTTGTTACTGGTGATGCTGTATCCATTATAATGGCTTTTGTTGCTTCACTGATTTTGATGCTATGTTTTTCTATTTTTTTGAAAAGGAAATCATTTTGGAAATAAGAATGTTGGTATGTTCTTCTCTAGGCTTTCATCTTTCCCAGTGCTTGCTTGTTGACTATAGTCTTTGGGTGAAGTTTAGCACATAAAATGCAAGGATATTTTCAAATTCTCATGCAAAGCCTCCAACCATCCTAGATGGGTGAGCCTGTTTACTCACCCACATGAAAACTATTAATCATCTTCCAATCCCTGGCTCGCAGGGGGCCACCATTTCCATCAGAGATGGACAGTTGGAAACTGGAACTCAGTGGTGTTGGGAAATACCAGTGACCCCTGACAGCGCTTCTGTTTTGACTACATAGTTAGAACAAGGTGAGTTGGGAGGTTCTCTGTACACTTGACTATGAGTTGGGGATTTTAAAAATCCTTTTAGTCTATCCCTGGCCAGTGCTCATTCAAATAATCACTGATTGGAACGTTGTGATTTTAAGAATCAGATGTTTTTTCTTCCCGGCGAGTTTTGTTCTTGTTCAGTGACCTTGAAGGAAGAAGAGAAATCACTGTGGTGGTCTGGAATTCGACTAGTCCTGGGTGCTCTTCCCAGCTCCTGTAGGCTTTGTTTTAACCTACAACAAGACTCAGTGTCTAACCAGCCTGCTTACACTTTTTGGTCAAAGTGGCCACCATCTTTCAGGGGATAGACTGGCAGTCTCGTAACTTAGTTCTATAATTTAACAGAGATTATTTTTCTAATCCTTGTTAGTGAATTTATATTTACAACTTTTGTAGGGAAGAGTATTGCAGAGTCATACAAAATCTATCTTTTGTGGAAAGTTGAAATATTCTGTTAGGTCATGCTAGAGGATATATGCAGTCTACCTGCATTGTTGGAATTCTTTTTTTTTTTTTTTGGGGCTGTGGTGGGTCTTCGTTGCTGTGTGGGTGCTTTCTCTAGTTGTGGTGTGCAGACTGCTCACTGCGGTGGTTTCTCTTGTTGCAGAGCCCAGAGCCTGCAGTAGTTGCAGTTCTCGGGCTCTAGAGCACAGGCTCAGTAGTTGCGGCACACGGGCTTCGCTGCTCACAGCATGGGGAACCTTCCCAGTATAGGGATCAAACTGGTATCCCTTGCCTTGCAAGGCAGATTCTTATCCCTGGACCGTCAGGGAAGTCCTTGGAATTTGGTTTTAAGTGAATTTTCCATACAAGTGATGGGAGTCCCATGCGTGGGTGTGTGCGTGCTCAGTCATGTCTGACTCTTTGTGACCCCATGCGCTGTAGCCCACCAGGCCCCTCTGTTGCAGGGATTTCTCAATCAAGAATACTGGAATGGGTTGCCATTTGCTCCTCCAGGGGATCTTCCTGACCCAGGGCTCAAACCCGTTTCTCCTGTGTCTCCTGTACTGGCAGATTCTTTACCACTGGGCCACCTGGGAAGCCCCCGGAGTCCTATGCATGGCAGGTAGTCTGAGCGGGGTTACACTTCTCCAGCTGTAACCCAGGCTCAGCGTGAGCTTCGCAGCGGCCACATTTCCCCATGTAGGAGCCACCCTGCCCTCACCGCAGCATGAAGGGCTCCAGCTCACCTGGCCAGGTGTGCTTATTGGATTTCTCCCACAGGAATTTTCCCTTTCAGAATCCACAGGCACACATCCGAACCTCTTCAGTTGTTAATCCTCCATTGCTATTTCCGTGTGCCTTTTCCAGTAGAATCCCAGCGCGAAGCATTCAGCTGTTGCAAAGCTCTGTAGTTTCTCTGCCTCTTTCCCAAAAGGTGTTAAAGTGAGTTGAGTTCATGATCAAGAGTCCGCACCCTAAGGCCTTTTAATTAAGGAAACCAAGACGTTATCACATGTTCTTATACATTTTGTCTCAGGAATACTTAAGGATCTTCATTTTATTTATGTATTTATTTAGATGAGAAAAAGAACGTCTATTAGCTTGCAATTTAAAATATAAAGCCCTTCTCCCTCAGTGGTTTAAAATGGAACAATATCCTATACCTGAGGACAGGAGAAAGGGGTGCTCTCAGTTAGATGAACAACTCTCCTGCCCCCAGACTTGTATGTTTATCCCTGAAATTTACCTTTCTGATTTTATTTAAAAATTTTTTAAACTTTTTATTTTTCACTGGAATATAGCCAATTAACCAATAATGTTGTGATGGTTTCAGGTGAACTGCAAAGGGACTCAGCCTTACATATACATGTATCCACTCTCCCACAAACTCCCCTCCCATCCAGGCTGCCCCATGACATTGAGTAGAGTTCCCTGTGCTGTACGTTAGGTCTTAAGGACCTTCACATTACTTCATTTTACCAGATAGTATTGACTATTCACGTATACCTTGTGTTGATATGGGTTCGCCACAGAAGCAGAACCAACAGGATCTCAATCTTGATCTCAACGAAGTTTATTTTAATAAATTGGCTCTTGGCGGTTTTGCAGGTTGAGAAGTCCCAGAATATTTCGTTTGCAGCAGGAAACGCAGCAGAGACAAGGGGTCAGCCCCGAGGGAGGGTGGGGGAGACTGGGTCTCAGCTCAGCCAGGTAGAGAGAGATCTTATCCCTCACCCGCCTTGTGGGATTCAGGTCCTCCACTGATGAGACGAGGCCACCTACCCTGGGGAGGGCAACGACTGATCAGTCACATGTAATCAAAACGTACTCATCTCTCCCAGAGCTCACATTTAGATCGACTCAATTAGAATGGTCTGGGCTTTCCTGAGGTTCCTTATCTGCTTCTGTCTGGATCATGAGTTGGTTTGAGACTAGAAACGACCACAGGCAGCACTTTGGTACCAAGCCTGGGAATCTTGACTGTGGTGGGTAGCCCTTGGAATCAGGTGGTGTGACCTTAGCAGGTTCCACGAGGTTGACTTTTGGGTCTTTATTAAACTCCAGACAAGAGTTTTGTCTACAATCCTAATCCCCTTAGATGAGACTGGCTGAGGCCAAAGGTAAATAGAGCTAAAATCTTTTCTCCTTCCATGTTTCACCATTAGGACATGGACACCAGGCCATGCCTAGCTGTTTTCCAAAACCAGTGCTCAGAATTTGGCTTACTGATGTAGTAACTGCCTCCCAGGTGGTGCTGGGGTAATGAACCCGCCTGTCAATGCAGGAGACACAAGAGATGTGGTTTTGAAACCAGGGTCGGGAAGACCAGGGATCCACTGGAGAGGGAAGCATAGTAGAGGCAGGAAAGGGAAGAAGGCCCAGGTAGGGGTATCAGCTGGAGAGGAAGAGCGGACTAAGACCTGAGCTGTGGGGGAAGGCACACCAGGAGCAGGGGAGATATTTCAGAATCAGATGGAGGGGGAAACCCAGAGAGGATGTCAAGGGGGCTGGGGTCCTCACTGCAGGATCCGGGTGATGGTGAGCTCCACGCGTCACCTGGCTTGGGTGTATTCTTGCCTGGAAAATCCCATGGACTGAGGAGCCTGGCTGGCGACAGTTCATGGGGTTACAAAGAGTCAGACGCGACAGATGTGGTAACTAGTGGTGTCAATAGTTACTGACACCACTTCCATTTCTTTGAGCCCTTAGAATCCGGTGGTGTGGCACCCAGACTCATGTATGCTTGAGTGCCTGCTGTTTACCAGGGACCATGAATGCTCCCTGGTGGGGCGGATTTCACTTGTCTTGCTTGAAGCTCTGGTGGCTCTGAGCCTCTGGGCCACCTCCTGTAGAGCTTCATCTTCATCTCAGCTGTCTCTTAGAGCTTCCTTTCCCTAGTTCTGCCTCCAAGTTCCTGCCCATTGTGGGAGAACTGACATGACCTCTTCCAGCCATGTCCATCATCTGAAATGCCCTGTTGTCCTCTTGGAAAGTGTCCATGTGACTGGGGTCACATGCATCACAATGTTGCTCACTTGGCATGGGGGATGCAGCATCCACAAAGCACAGATTCCTCTTTACAAGAGAAAAAAGTAAAGCTTTGTCCCTTTTTCTTTTCACTGTTACTTTTTGACCCCTCCATCCGCTCTTTGAACAAAAAGTAATACCGAGGGAATATTGTATCAAAAGCTATTTTTTTCTTGCATTTTGAAAAGTAGCAAAGCTCCCTTAAGAAACTTCCCTCTACTGTTAAGAGGGTAAATTCCTCAAACCTAAAATAGCAAACCTAGTAGTAAGCAAGACAGCTTTTGTCTATGCTCATAGATGTTTAATTCTTTGTGATCTAATGAAGCGACTGTGTGAGAGCCACGAAAAGCTCGCCTTTGGGAAGGGGTGACTTCTCCCCTCTGTCTCCTGCCCCGCACTGCATCTGAGCTGAGGCTGCGCCTGACCAGAGTCCCCCCCCAGAGCTGAGCGGCAGAGGCCTCCGGGCTGAGGGCAGAAGTCTGGCCAGTATTCTTCAGCCCATGTTGCTGCCAGCTGATGCTTGCAGCTCACCATCACCCTGATCCTGCAGTGAGGACCCAAGTCCCCTCTGACATCCTCTCTGGGTTTCCCCCTCCATCTGACTCTGAGATAATCTCCTCTGCTCCTGGTGTGCCTTCCCCCACAGCTCAGACCTTGGTCCTCTTTTCCTCTCTGACTGACAGCCCTGCCTCCACTGTCTTCCCTTTCCTGCCTCCACTGTGCTTCCTCTGAATCAGCTGTGTCACCCGCTTGTAACATTACCTGGCCACCCCAGGCCCCACTCAAGTGTCCAGGACAAAGTCTTGTTAACCCACCATCCAGGGCTGCCCTGCCTTGGCCCTGGGGCCTCTGCAGCTACTTCCTTGGGCTTTGCCTGGCTTTTCCTCTGCTTTATGCCCTCCTGATCATCCTAAAAGGCTCTGTTATGCCTCATCTTTAGTTATTTTCCTTGACCTCATGTGGTCTAAATAAAAAAACAGAATAAGCAATCACACCTTTTGTGACGTTCAAGTAACTTGAATGCATGCACGCTCACTCAGTCCTGTCTGACTCTGCTACTCTATGGACTGCATCCTGCCAGGCTCCTCTGTCCATGGGATTTCCTGGCAAGAATACTGGAGTGGGTTACCATTTCCTTCTCCCCGGTATCTTCCCAACCCAGGAACCGAACCCAAATCTCTTGGGTCTCCTGCTTCGGCAGGCAGGTTCTTTACTGCTGAGCCACCTCGGAAGCCCAAGTAACTTGAATGCAAAGGCGTAAAAGTATGTCTGTGTCTTATCGCTACTGTAGGATTCAGTGGAGGGACAGGAATTGTATCTCACAGCTTCATGTGAGTATCTGCTTGTGTCCAAGTCCACTCTGCTGCCCTGAGGGTGGTTTGCATCTCAAGGTCAAGGCCAAGGGCCTCTCCGGTGCAGGGGAAATTTGAAGATAGGATGAAGATACCACTATTGATAATATCCTGAGAGATTATGGAGAAGACAAGAGATGCCAGAATTAAATGCCCTGATTCTTCAGAAAACGCCAAGAGATCCTAGCCCTGCACTGTCCAGTATGTTGACCACTGGTTGCACGTGACTTCTGGGTACTGGCTTGGTGGCTGGCCTCAATCGTGATATCCTCCAAGCATAAAATATCACATTTTGAAGATTTGCTTGGAAAAAACATGTAAAATAGTTCATGAATAATTTTTATATTACATGTTTATGTGATACTATTTTGGACAGATATTATTGTTAAAATATATTATCAAGCTTATAAATAAAATCTGTTGTCAAAATAATTTCACCTGTTTTGGATTGATAATATAATATAGTATTATTAAAATATATTATCAAGTTTATAAGTAAAATAGATTATCAAAATGATTTCACCTTTTTTTTTTAATTTTAGCCACAAGAAGTGGCGCTAGTGGTAAAGAACCTGCCTGCTAATGTAGGAGAAGGAAATGGCAACCCACTCCAGTATTCTTACCTAGAGAATCCCATGGACAGAGGAGCCTGGCGAGCTACAGTCCATAGGTTCGCAGAGTGGGACACGACTGAAACGACCTGGCATGTTACCCACAAGAAAATTTAAAAGAACATACACGGTTAGCGTTTGTGACTTGCATTGCATTTTCCTGGGAGAATGCTGTTCTAGACTCTACGATTCATGGCTTTTCCTTCACATCCTTGGCAGCATCCTACAGCATAGTGTGGAGCAGATGGCTGGGCACTCGTAGGAAAGGAAGCAGTGAGAATTAAAGGCAAGATAGTTTTGCTAAGAACAGATCGTGCCAAGTGAGCCTCGTTTGTTTTTTGTAAGGTTATGAGGCTAGAAGATCAGACGAGTTCTCCTCTGATCAGCTTGAGGACAGTTTAGGGAGCATGAAGTTGTTTTAATGGTGTGGCTGCCTCTGTGGCTGGTTGAACTCAGTTCCCAGAATAACTTGTGTTGATGGTTGTGTTGAGAACAGGCTGGGAGATGCTCTCAGGCTTCCCATAGTGCTTTTTTCATAAATGAGAGTCGTTTGTGAAGAGGTCTAGTTCAATTAGGTTTGGGTAGTCTGGAAGAGGTTACCCACGCCAGCCCTGGTCGGCAGCTCATTCATCCATCACACATGTTGAGGATGTGTTTGCTCAGGCACCATGCTGACTGGGTGCTGGGCATGAGGACTAATGATACATTGTCCCTGACCTCTAGAGTGACCTTCAAGCTATTATTTTTGAAAGATCATTCTGGCTTTGCCCACTGGATCCCTATTTGGCTGCATCCATATAGAAGTGGATGATTCTGCATCTGGTCAGGCTTCTTGAACTGTAGTTGAAAATTGTGGACCTTCTGGGCCTTCCCAGGTGGCTCTGGTAAAGAATCTACCTGCCAGTGCTAGGAGACATAAGAGACCAATTCGATCTCTGGGTCAGAAAGGTCCCTTGGAGTAAGAAATGGCAACCTGCTCCAGGGTTCTTGCCTGGAGAATCCCATGGACTGAGGAGGCTGGTGGGCTACAGTCCATGGAGTCGCAAAGAGTCGGACACCACTGAGTGACTGAGTATGCACGCATGTATGGATCTTCTGAGCTCTTAGCAATCTAAGAGGCTTGTGGGAAATTCTTTTCAGAGTTGACGTAGCCCATCCATGGCCCTGCTTCCCTCACCTTTGATATTCCACATGCGCGGGAAGCAGGTGCAGGCCACATTCAGGTGGCGTGGAGTTATCTTAGACTCTGTTTGGATCACTTTCCTGAGGCAGCAGTCCCTCTGTCTGTCCTGCTTGTCACCTGGGTTGCAGAATATTCCAGAAGCAGCCACATGACATCGCTGCCTGTATTTTGGTGGAGGTGTAGTCAGTATGTCCTGCGTTATTACCCACTGTGCTCGACACTTGACATGCTTACAGATTTGTCAAAAACACAAAAGACAAATAATTTGATGACAATCAATAAACTTTAGGCAGAAATGAAGCTCAACTATAGCAACTTAGAAGGAATTTATGTCTGGTTTCGTCTGTATTTTGCCCTGTTTCTATGCTTTAATTTTCTCTAAGTCCTGAAGTTTTTAATTTTCTGTTTGTGTCTGATTTTTTTTTTTTTTTTTTTTAAAGGCATCTCCCATCTTTTGGGGAAAGAAAGCCAATTTAAAGTAAAACTAGAGGCTTTCTTAATGTTTGGTTTAGACGTTAGTTTTTTGAACTCTTTACCTTGGGAAGCTAGGAGTTTTATATTTGACCTTATCAAAGCTTTCATAGTAAATACTTAGATCAGTGATGAGCAGCTTTCTGATTTATTTATGTATTTTTCTGTAGATGAGAAAAAAAAATTAGAGGTTATGTTTTTTTCTATTCAAAATTACAAGACTTGTTGAGTCCTATGTAAAGGGGGATGAGGCCGAATTTTTACAATTTAGTTATCTCTTAGGTAGAAAATCTCAAAGAGGGGTTTGATTAGATTTCTGGGCCATGAGCAAGGTGCTCTGTGGGTATGTTTGAGTGGTCACAGTACCCACCAGGCAGGCCTCTGGGCTCCTGTGCCTGTGGAGAGCTGCTCAGGGTCCCCTGGGGTTACCTCATTTCTTTCTCAGAACAGCCTGCAGGGTGGTGTTACTATGGTCCCATGTAACATGGTTGTCAGGAGCCGAGATGGCCTCTTTGAGGTGCTGGCAAGGGGAAGAGCTGGTCTGGTGCCTGTACTTGGGAAGCCAGGGTGGCTGCCTCAACTCTGAGCAGTCAGAGAGGCCCCCACTGCCCTCCTGGCCTGGCCTCCCCTTTCCTGGGGTCATGCTGTTTACCACTCCCACCCAGCCCGGCCTGGCAGGATGGAGTCAGCCTCCCCATCCTTGTCTTCCCAGCTGGAGATCTCTGCCTGTGGCTTCTCCCGAGATGTCCTGGGAGATGTCCCGCAAGCCACGAGGGGCTGTCGGTAGGTCAGGCAAGCAGAGGTCCAGAAGGGGTTGTGGACAGTCAGTGCTCTCTCCCCAGCGCTGAGCCCAGAGTGTTCCAACCCTGACTCGTGTCCACCTCACCCATAACCTGCCTTTGTGGTTGCCATTTCCAGTTCCATCTTTTCTTTGAATATGTTGCCTCCTGTTCAGAAGCTTGGAGTCAGCTCCACAGTAGATTTAACAGAATCTATTCAGGGCCCTGTCTCAGCGGCACATCATTGTTGGAAAACAAGGTCATACCTCTCTTTAACACCAAAATAAACTGATAAATGCCTGTGAGTGGAGAAGGGGTGGAGCGAAGTGGCCAGCCTTCAATCCTGGGGCGTTTATTACCGGCTGGAAGGGAGGCCAGGCCCTGTGTCTCTCAGGGACAGGAGTATCTGTGAATTGAGATCCTGGCCTCCTGTCTGCAGGGCGACACTTTTGTCTTCTGTCTGGCTTGGCAGAGAGTCAAGCGGAATGGGAGCTCTCAGGGTGAACTTGGTGTCACAGTTCTTCCTCGAAAGGCCCTTCGGGGTCACCTGCTCCAGTGGTCCGCACCGTGGAACCCATTACACACCTGGGATTCTGGAGCATCTGAGTGGAAATGGAGTTGGGGGGCTGCCCAGGTGGTCTCCAGGATAACAGTGATGCAGAGGTGGCTTTAGGAGCCCTGTGTCTGGGCCATGATTCTCAGACTCTAGCTCATCAGTCGCCTGAAGGGTTAAATAGTTGCTGGTCTCTTCCCAGAGTTTTTGATTCATTGAGCTTTGGAAGGCCTGAGTATTTGCATTAAAAAAAAAAAAAAAAAACTATTAATTTTTATTTATTTTGTCTGCACAGGGTCTTAGTTGCAACATGTGGGATCTAGGGCCCTGACCAGGGACTGAACCCAGGCCCTCTGCATTTGGAGCATGGAGTCTTAGCCACTGGACCACCAGGAAGTCCCTGAGCATCTGCATTTTTAACACAGTCCCTGCTGTTATTGAACCACTGATCTGGGCAAAGTCCTCTTTTTTTTCTTTTGTGAGTAAACAAATATCACTGAAAAAATTTTTAATACTACCATGATATCTTTAGTGAATTAAATTGTTTTGCATTGAGTGTTTCTTTAGCAATTCTTAATTGAGAACTTGTGATAATCACAAATGACTATTCAAAGGTTTGGGTATTCTATTTTGGCTAATATAATTTCATCATGATTAAGTTCAGTGTATTAAATAATGTCAAAATCTGTTAACTTTTGAAAGTTAACAGATGATTTACAAAAAACACAAGTAGAAATATATATATATAAATAGGAAATCCTGCTTGGGCAAATTAAAATGAAGACCTCAGTCCATTCAGTTAATAGTATCAGTCAATTGTACAGTTTTCAAAGCCAAATGATGGCTTCCCAGTGTTCATCTCAGTTATAGGAAAGGAAAAGATACGATTTCTGGATTCAGTTAATGCATGTGTTTTAGATTCCAAATTCCTTTAACAGTAGCATTTTTGAAAAATCAAATGATATGATATCTGAGGGTCTTCCCAGGTGACTCAGTCGTAAAGAATCCGCCTGCCAGTGCAAGAGACACTGGAGATTTGGGTTTGATCCCTGGGTTGGGAAGATCCCCTGGAGGAGGGCCTGGCAACCCACTCCAGTATTCTTGGCCGGGAAATCCCATGAACAGAGGAGCCTGGCGGACTACATAGTCTGTAGGGTTGCAAAGAGTTACATATGGCTGAGCGACTGAACATGCTCACGGACACATGGATACATACATACATACTACCTGAAGCATTTAATCTAAAGGTTGCCAGATGCTTCATTTGAGATTCTCTAGGCACCACACAACTTTGCAGGATCCTGGAGGGTTGGTGATTGAGGTTGGGTGTCTTGTAGGGAAAATGCTGCGAAGACAGAAAGGGTTATAAAAGCTCTCCCTGGGGCGGAGGAGATGACCTGTGTGTCACAGGCTCTAACTTTCTCACCATGAATCTGAAACAAAGTGGGTAATTTTTAATATAACACTGCTGTTTAATAAGCTGTGGACGTGTATGTTCTTCTCTAAGCATTTTGCATTTGTCTTTAGTCTGTGTGCCTTTTCATAGTTAAAATATCAATTCAGTTATGATTTGCTTTTGGGGGTGCCATTTAGTAAACAGTTGAAGGCCTTCAAAAGCAAAACTATGGTCTTCATATTTTATTTATGATTATAATGGAAATCTATTCTTGAACATATTCAGAGTTCATAAAATATTTTAAAATGTATTCAGTATAAGATGTCTTTGTTAATTAACATCAAGACTCTGGGCCATGAAAATGTACTTATTGCCTTAGATTTAAAAAATGTTTTTCTGAAATAGCATCCTTGTCCTGCGTGTTAAGTCAGTCAGTCATGTTCCACTCTTTGCAAACCCATGGACTGTAGCCTGCCAGGCTCCTCTGTCCATGGGGGTTCTCCAGGCAAGAATACTAGAGTGGGTTGCCATTTCTTCCTCCAGGGGATCTTCCTGACCCAGAGATCAAACCCTTGTCTTTTTTGTCTCCTGCATTGGCAGGGGGGTTCTTTACCACTAGCACCACCTGGGAAGTGCCAAATTTGGGGACTTTTAATTTTTTTAGCTGAGTTAATGCTGTTCCTCCTTTCAGACAGCTTGGCTTTTTTAAAAAAACTGTTTTAGAGTACATAAAGTTTACATTCTTGGAACACTTTTTGTTATTTCAACAAAAGTCAGTTAGATGCTATTAAATTGATTAAATTTAAATAAATAGAGTGAAGGTAGCTTCTAAATTTAGTCTTAGGTCTTTAAGTAAAATTGCCCTCAGTGAGCTGAAACTTTTTTTTCCAAGTTACAAGGATTTAAAGTGACATCTAGTAAAATGTGTATTCTATAATTAAAATAAATCCCATTTGGAAATAAATTTGACTCATAGAAAGTTGAACTATTTCTTATTATATCATTCAATTCGTTCTATTTTTATGGTTTAATTATATAGTTGACCCATTTAATCTAAATACCTCACAAAATAGAAACTAGGGTATCTTTTAAACAATTTTAGAATCTGAGCTATCCGCCTTTTCTTTGGCGAGTGGGACCAGAGAGAACCAGAACAGGTATTCTCTGTGCCTTTTGATGATCTTTTTATCTATGAAATAGATACTTTTAGATAAATGATTGCCCTGGGCACAAAGAACACTGGGAGTTGACATGCAATCTATGTTGTCTACTGTTGCATAACCAGTGACCCCAAAACGCAGTGGCCCCAAAGGATAAAGGTTTCCCACTGATGCATTTCTCTGGGAATTCAAGAGTCTCAGAGGCTGCAGTCGGGAGTTGCTAGGACCACAGTCACCTGGAGGAACTGCATCCAAGGTGGATGGCAGGTGGGTTGATGCCGCTGTTGGTGGGTTAGGGGGAGCTCAGTTCACTCTCCCCAGGGGCCTTTCCCGATACTCTTTGTTTTGGTTAGAGGTCAGCTTCTTGTCCAGGGAAGCGCCAGAAAGGTGATCCTTCATTGTCTCAGACTGGCTCGCTGCCCAGCTCCAGGGAGTTTGTCCTGAGGTGCCTCCTGGTGCCAGGATGTGCCAGGCGCCAGCTTCTGGGCCCCCAGGAGATGTGGATGCCATGAGCAGACACACAGGTGCAGGACGTGGGGCGAGGCGACACACCCAAGGAGGATTCCCTGAAGAGGGTCCCACCTGGATGCAGTCCAATCTTCCTTCCTCTTGGGGAAAGGTGGGTGTTGGTAGGTGAAGGGATGGGCTGGCCGTGGGGAGCTGGTCAGGGAGAGATCCGGACAGAACTTCTAGCCAGGTGGGCAGGACAAGGTCGAGGGACTGAGTCCAATTACCTTCTTCCCATCCTTTGTGGGCTTGTTATATAGTTTACTTCTGCATGTATTATTATGTGGGCTTCCCAGGTGGCTCAGTGGTAAAGAACCCACCTGCCAGTGCAGGAGACATAAAAGACACAGGTTCCATCCCTGGTTGGGGAAGATCCCCTGGAGGAGGGCTTGGCAACCCACTCCAGTATTCTTGCCTAGAGAGTCCCATGGACAGAGGAGCCTGGCATGCTACAGTCTATAGGGTCGCAAAGACTCGGACGTGACTGAAGCGACTTAGCACACAGGCACACATGCATATTATTATACATTGCTTTACAGCCAGATACCTTTTTAAAGAATATTTTGTTTCACTTCTTGGGAGTGCAAGCTATTTCTTCCTGATGGAGATCAGGGTGGAGTAAGAAGTGGACATTCACATCTCTCAGAATGAAGCTAAAGTCTGAGTTACATTTGTAACTTTAAAAAATATTTTTTAAGATACCTTTAAAAACATTTATCCCTGCATTTATCTTTTCTGTTCTCTTCATCCCTTCCTGTATTTTTCAGTTTTTCCATTTGGTACTATTTCCCTTCAACCTGAAGGACTTTCTCTGTCATTTGGTGCAGTGTGGGTCTGCTAGGAAGAAGAGTGTTCAGCTTTTGTTTAACTGGAAGCTTCTTTCATTTGCCTCCACTTTTGAGGGATAATTCTGTCACATATAAGATACTAAATTGGCAGCATTATTTTTCCTCTTAGCCCTTTAGCTATGCTATTCCATTCCTTGTTTTTTAAAGATTTTTTTTTTTAATGTGAACAATTTTTGAAGTCTTTATTGAATTTGTTACAATACTGCTTCTGTTTTATCTTTTGTTTTTTGGGCCATGAGGCATGTGGGATCTTATTTCCCTGACCAGGGATCAAACCCACAATGCTGCTTTGGAAGGTGGAGTCCTAACCATTTGGCAACCTGGCAAGTCCCCCTGCTGTTCCACTGTTTTCCTGGGCCCTGATGAGAAGCTGAACATCCTTATTTTTGTTCTGCTGTGTGTCTTTTCTCCTTGCTTTTTAAAAGATGTTTCCATGTTTTATTTTTAGCAGTTAGACTATCATATAGATGGGTCTAGTTTTCCTGGTATTTACCTGTTTGGGATTTATTGAGCTGCTTGGGTTGGTGGGATGACTTTTTCAAATTTGGAACATTTTATTCATATTTCTTGAAATATTTTAATCCTATCCTTCTCTTTTCTCTAATTACTGTACTTGTTATCTCAGTAAATGATACTAATTCTCAAATCATTGATACTTAGTTCTTTTTTTCCTGTTCTTTTTCTCTGTTTAATTTGGAGAATGCAAGGTTACTGATCTGTTCTTTTGCAGTGTCCAATTAGCAAACCCACTCAGTAAATTTATTTCAAATCTTGTATTTTTAGCCCTAGATTTTTATTTAGTTCTATTTTAGAGTTTCTATTCTGTCCTAAAATAGCCAATCTCTTCTCCCATTATATACTTATTTTCCTATAAATTCTTTAACATATTTATTATAGTTAAAGTCCCCAACTACTCATTTCATTAATGGAGTAGAGATTCTCTTTTTCTTAACTTATTCTTAACTATGGATCACAGTTTCCTATTTCTTTATATATTTTGTAATTTAAAAAATTGTATTCCAGGAGTCATGAATAAAATAGTAGATTGAAGTATAATATTTTGTTTGTTTCACTTCTTGGAGAGTGCAGGCTCCTCCTTTTTTTAAGATTATTTTTTATTGGAGTATAGTTGCTTTTCAATGTTGTGTTAGTTTCTGTTGTACAGTGAAGTGACTCAGCCACGCATATACATATATCCTCTTTTCCTTGGATTTCCCTCCTATTTAGGTCACCATAGAGCATTTAGGTAGAGTTCTCTGTCCTTATAGCAAGTTCTCATTAGTTATCTATTTTATACAGAGTATCAATAGTTTGTGTGTATGTGTGTGTGTGTGTGTGTGTGTGTGTGTGTTCAGTTGTGTCCAACTCTTTGTGGCCCTGTGGACTGTAGCCTGCCAAGCTGTTCTGTCCATTGAATTTTCCAGGCAAAAATACTGGAGTGGGTTGTCATTTCCTTCTTCCAGGGATCTTCCCAACCCAGGGATCAAACTCACATCTCCTGTGTCTTCTGCATTGGCGGGTGGATTCTTTACCACTGAGCTACCAGGGGAGCCCATATATATGCATTCTTAAAGTAAATGCCTGAAACTGAGAAGTCAGTCAGTGAGTTCCCTTGCCCTCTGGCCCTGCATTGACTGGAAAGCACTGGCAGGTGATCAGTGCCCAGCTGAGTGTATGAGTGACATTCTTCTAATTTTTCCTTTTCGCAAGACTGAAATCTGTGATACCTGTGCTATTCAAATGAGCCACCACTGCCAACAGAACAAGATATCTGAAAGGGAATAAAAAGTAAAATCAAGCATTGTTCTCTCAAACTTGCCCTGAGACAAACTCTTTTTCCTTTATGTAACCAACTAATCAAATGTAGGTCAGAGAAGAGTAAGAGTTAAAGATTCAGAAATAGAATGCATTCATAGCTTTGTGGTTGCTTTAAGGGGCTCCTCAGACAGTAAGAAATAGAACAGATCTATTTATCATAGGTCTGAGGACTGTGAAGTCCAAGGTCAAGGTGTAGGCAGATTCCATGTACCATAAGGGCTAGCTTCTTGTTCATGACAACACTCTTCTTGTTTCTGAGTTCTTGCTTGGCAGAAGATGCAAGGAATCTCTCTGGGGTCTCTTTTTTAAGGGCACTAATCCTGTTCTTGAGGGCCCCATCCTCGCCACCTAACCACCTCCCAATACCATCACTTTGGGGTTCAGGATTTCAACATATTAATTTTGAGGGAAGACATTCAGTCCATTGCAATGGCATTCCTAGTACTAATAGTTGAAAGGAGTTTAATTATTTACCATCTTTCAGGTTCCAAATCACTGGTGTTAAATGTATTGCTATTTAATTCAGAACAACCTCAAGCAGAACTGAGATCTAAATTTGGATGGTTTGGCTGTAAAACAGACACCTTTAACCACCAAGCTATAAATACTACCTAGTTCAAACACTTCTTTGATGATGAATCAATTTATTTTTTAAGTGTTAGATTGTTTTGTCAATCACTTCTTGTTCAACCAGTAATATTTTATCTAACATCTACTTTACCATGGACATTGATTTGAGAGTAGAACATGATAGACATGAAAGAATTCAAAGACTGTTTGTGAAACATGCAATTTCGCTGAAAAGTAAGGCTAACATAAAAGAGCCAAACAGCCCAAAAAATGCTACAAAAGATCATACAGTAAATGCTCTGTTTTATGGAGCAAGCTATATTTCTTACCATGCAATTTAGTATTACCATTAAGAGAGCAGAACTGCCTTAAATGTAATGGAGCCATTAATTTGATGTTTACTCATAGTGTCAATCTTTCCCTGCCAGTCCTTTATGCTGACATTAATTTCCCAAAGCTCTAAAGATATTAATAGCCTACAGGAGACATTGAATATAAAAAGTTAAGTCCTAAAAAAAAAAAAAAAAAAAATAAAGTCCTGTATGAAATTGCACCCTGGCTTATTTTAGAGACATGCACTAGCCTGGCTCGTAGCTCACCCGCTCATGTGCTAGGGGGACAGCACTGACAGTTTGAGGGGTGTACCAGGGAGAGTGGGACTGAGAGCAGCTTTCTGCAGGGCTGGTGATGCTCATTTTTTTGGAGGTGGCCAGTGCAGTTGCTCTTTCTGTTGTAAACATAGTGATGTATATTGTTTTGTTGTTTACAAGTCACGTCGGACTCCTGTGAACCCATGGACTGTTGCCTCCCAGGCTTCTCTGTCCATGAGATTTCCCAGACAAGAATACTGGAGTGGGTTGCCATTTCCTCCTCCACAGGATCTTCCCGACCCAGGGATCAAACCCACATATTCTGCATCGGCAGGTGTGTTTTTTACCATTGAGTCACTAGGAAGCCCAGTGTATATTCAGCCCCTCCATTTTTGTGGCCTTGCTGAGTGAGAAGCACCTGGCTGTACATTTCCATCCTGAAGGCCGTCTTCCCGGGACTTGAAAAGTAAGAAGTGCCCAGTAGACACCTGCTACCCCGTGAATGAACCCAGAGGACATGGTGCTGAGTGGAGCACGCCAGTCAGAAAAGGACCTCTGGTGCATCCTCCTGCTTACAGGAAGTACTTTGAGGAGTCAGAGTCCTAGAAAGAGGGAGAGAGAGTAGAGGAGTGGTTATTAGGGGCAGGGGAGAGAGGGACTATCCTGCTGGCTCAGACGGTAAAGAACCCTCCTGCACTGCAGGAGACCAGGTTCCACCCCGGGTCAGGAAGATCTCCTGGAGAAGGAAATGACAACCCAGTCTAGTGTTCTTGCCTGCAGAATCCCATGGACAGGGGAGCCTGGCGGGCTATACTGTCCATGGGGTTGCAGAGTCAGACACGACTAAGCACACACACAAGGAGAGAGGGGAATGGACTTTAATACTTAATGGGTACAGAATTTCAGTTTTTTGAGATGAAGCAGTCTGGAAATGTTTGGTGGTGATGGTCACACAAGAGTGCAAAAGTACCTAATGTCATGAACCATATCTTTAAAAACAGTTACAATTGTAAGTTCTGTGTTGTACATATTTTCCCACAATTAAAAAAGTGTAAAAATATAAAACATGATGCCTCAATAAAGCCTGTGTTTAAGTGTTAACAAAAAAAGTGCCCAGTAGCTTATATTACATTTTATTAACATCATGCTGAATTTTTGTAGAGGAGTAGAAAATACCAGTATTGTTGGCGCTGTTCTCCACATGCTTATTAATGAGAAGAATAGCTTTTTTTTTTTTTTTTAGAGGAAGCTGAAAGTAGAGATCCTTTGGCCTGAAATCATTGCCACCTGCTCTGGAAAGCCCTTGAAGGAGACTCCAGTTATATTTCTCACCTAGACCAGAGAGTCCAAACCTCAAGGTTGTGAAACAGGTCTGTTCTCCTAAGGATCAAAAAAAAAAAAATAAAATAATGTGGGAAAACTGTGCCCACATCTCAATGAACATCAGGAATGTGTACCTTTCAAACAACTTCAGTGATTCTTGGAGCTCCTGTAGTCCAACATTGACTATATCGTGTAGACTAATTTTTTAAGGAAAAAAAAAAGGAGAATTGAATCTCATCAACACTGTCTCTTACTTGGTATTTATAGATGCCCAAGAGGATGGAAGTTTGCCAGTTTATAATCAAAGCAGAAAACAGAAATTTGTTGACATAATTTCTTGGCATGATATACTAGGATTATTTAAATAGTATTACATAATTTCTATTTTTGGTTTTCAAGGAACATAGTGACTTATTTAATAGATAGTCATTTAAAAATTAAAATTTATAGAAGTATAATCATCATATGACCCAGTAATTCCACTTCTGAGTATATACCCAAAAGAATCCAAAGCAAGGTCTAGAAGAGATCCTTGTTTCAATACACCCGTGTTCACAGCAGCAGTATTCACAACTGCAAAATGCGGAGTCAATTCGTGTCCATCAAATGATGAATGACTAATCAGAATGTGGTTGATACACAATGCAGGACTCTTCAGTCTTAAAAAGGGAAGAAACTCTGACATATGCCACAACATGGATGAACCTTGAGGACATTATGCTAATTGGAACAAGCCCATCACAAAAAGGCATATAGTATGATTCCACTCGTATGAAATGCCCAGGCGAATTATGGAGACAGAAATTAGAATGGTTGCCAGGGGCTGGGGAAGGGGGAATGGGGAGTTATTGTTTAATGGGTCTGGCGTTACAGTTCTACAAGATAAAAGGTATTCTGGAGAGGGATGGTGGTGATGTGTACAGCATTGTGACGTATTTAATACCACTGAACTGTACACTTAAAGACAGTTAAGAGGGCAAGTTTTATGTATTGTGTAGTTTACCATAGTAGAAAAAATGAAAGAAAATTTAAATATCAGCCTCCAGAAAAGATAAATGCTTTCTATCTTAGGTTTTAATGGGTTCCTTATCCCTGTTTTTTTTTCTTGACAGAAATGTTTTTCATAATGTAGGTTAGCAAGAGATTTTGCACATAAAAATTTGAGTAACTACAAAATACGTGTTTCTACAATAGGTTCTGCTGGATGAAGAAGTACAGAGTGATTTGGTTTTTTTTTTTTCAGTGTTTTGAGGAACCTTCACACTGCTTTCCACAGTAGCTGAACCAGTTTACATTCCCACCAGCAGAGTACAAGTCTTTCTTTTTCTCTACATCCTCAGCAACTTTTGTTATTTATGGTCTGTTTGATGACAGTCATTCTGACAGGTGTGGGGTAATAGCTTATTGTGGTTTTGCTTTGTTTCTCTCTGATGATTAGTGATGGTGAGCATCTTTTCATCTGTGTGTCTTCTTTGGAAAAACACTTATTCATTCACATCCTCTGCCCACTGTTTAATTGTGTTGTTTGTTATTTTGATACTGAGTTGTGTGAACTCCTTATGTATTTTATATATTAACCCCTTATCAGATGTATCATTTGCAAATATTATCTCCCATTCAGGAAGTTTTCTTTTTGTTTTGTCGATGGTTTCCTTTGCTGCTCAAAAGCTTTTAAATTTAATTAGGCCCCAATTGTTTATTTTTGCTTTTATTTCCTTTGCCAGAGGAGACAGATACAAGAAAATATTGCTACAAGTCATGTCAAAGAGTGTTTTGCTTTCGTTGTCTTCTAGGAGCTTTATGGTTTCCGATCTTATGTTTAGGTCTTTAATCCAATTTGAGTTTATTTTTGTAAATCAAGTGAGATTGTAAATACAGTGACTTTGGAAGAACTGTGTTGACCAAAAAGAAAATCTCTCTTAGTTTATTTTGGATTTGGGAAGTCTCTGGTGTTGTACAAGTTTAAAATTTTTGAAGGAAGGAAGCTCCTCTGTTCCTTCTTTCCAGATTAGCATATTAGTTCCACAGAATATGTCAAGACCATTCTGGTTTACATTTATGTTCATGCGTCTAAATAACCGTCCCACCCGTCTTGGCTGGTGCTTAGTCAGGGAACCGCTATAAACTTTATTTGTTTTGTTATTTTATTAATCTCGTCTAAATGAGCTATTATTTCCAGCTGTGTGTGTTAGTCGCTCAGTTGTGTCCAGCTCTTTGTGTCCCCATAGACTGTGCCCACCAGGCTCCTCTGTCCATGGAATTCTCTAGGCAAGAATACTGGAGTGGGTAGCCATTTCCTTCTCCAGGAGAGCTTCCCAACCCAGGGATAAAACCTGGGTAACCCACATTGCACTTTCCATCTGAGTCACCAGGGAAGTCAATTTCCAGCTACTAACTCAGAATCATTAAAACCCTGGAAATGACAATGTATATAATTGGATTGCAAGCAATTAATAACTGTGCTAGGTTTAAAAAATGTATTTGTATAATAAGCTGTGTGTCAGAGTACCATTTTGAAGAGTGTTAAGAATGAACAGTTGAGATGGGCAACATTTGTTTTAATATATTATTTGAAACTAGGTGCATTTATCTTTAAAAATATTTTTGTGACATTGACATTAGAGGAAACATTTTACAGGTTTTCCATTGTGACATTCTTCAGAAAATTCTATCTTGGATATTTATGGGTTTGAGAAGGAAATGGCAACCCACTCCAGTATTCTTGCCTGGAGAATCCCGTGGACGGAGGAGCCTGGTGGGCTACAGTCCACGGGCAGCAAAGAGTCGGACACGACTGAGCGACTTCACTTTCACTTTCACTTAAGTGTTACTAAATGTAGAGAATCAGTGAACAGAACACATCTGAGTGAATTTATTGAAACTTTTCATATGCTTCTTTTTTTGTCAAGTCTAGAGAAATAGATCTATTTCAACTCAGTCCAAAGAAATTAATTGTTGGAACACATGAAAGCCCTCTTTTTAAGGTGAGTTCACAGCATGTGGGGGGCCTGACAGTGAGGTGATTATGGTCTTTTTAGTTTGAATCTCAAGAAGATGTCTCTAGCTGTATGATCCTGCCTTTTGGGAAATACAAGTTAATTTTCCAGAATGTTTAGAAATCAGTGATTCATAATCGAGTCACTCTTGTGTGCCTGGCATCTTCGCCTGTTTTTACTGAAACATCTAACTCCAAAGTAGGGACTGTTTCCACTTGTTGATGAAAAGTGGGCAGAAGGCGGTGGCTCAGCTACGAGGCCCCGTCCAGTGAGTGAACGCCTCTTTAGCTACTTCCTTTGCGATCTGTTGGCATTTAATCTTCCAGATGACCTGTGAGGTCCTGGCTGTAGTTATCTCCATCTCCAGACCAAGAAATCTGGCCTCTGAGAGGTTTACTCACTCAAGGTCACATGGTTAGTGAAGGTGTGAAAGCAGGATTGAACTCAGCTGATGGAAGAATACTCAAGAGTCTCCATCAGGTAAATATTTTGGTTCCGGTGCTGTAGTCCAGCTTCGACTGCCTGGACTCCTTAGGGAGTCACCGCCTTTATATTCTGTAGCTCCAGGGTGATGGCGTGTTTGCCTTGACTTAGGGCTTCCCTCGTGGCTCAGACAGTAAAGAATCTGCCTGCGATGCAGGAGAGATGCAGGTTCAATCCCTGGGTTGGGAAGATCTCTGGAGAAAGGAAAGGCAACCCTCTCCAGTATTCTTGCCTGGAGAATCCCTATGGACAGAGGAGCTTGGTGGGCTACAGTCCATAATGTCACAAAAGAGTCAAATACGTCTGAGCGACTAACACCCCCATCCCCATACAAACACATTGTATGAGACTCCCAGTTGCTCCATATTCATGCAAAACACTTGGTGTTTTTATCCTTGTAACTTTAGCCATTTTCATGAGTATACAGGGGCATCTCATTGAGGTCTTAGTTTGCATTTCCTACTAATTATGTAGCAGAGCTCTTGTGCTCCCTTGGCACTGGTTTTCTTTGTTGAAAATTTGTGTTCAGATCTTGTCTATTTTTTTGGTTGTGCTGGATCTTCGTTGCTACACTTGTGCTTTCTTTGGTTGTGGAGAGGAGCTGTGGGCCTCTCACTGCAGAGCCTTCTCTTGTTGAAGGAGCATGGGCTCTAGAGCCTGAGGGCTTCAGTAGTTGTGGCTCATAGGCTTAATTGCTCAGAGGCATATGGGATCTTAGTTCCTGACCAGAAATCAAACCCATGTCCCCTGCACTGGAAGGTGGATTCTTACCACTGGACCACCAGGAAAGTCCTTTCTCTCTCTCTCTCTCTTTTTTTTTATGTTGTTGTCTTTTTCTGAGTTTTAATACATTAAAGAGGTAATGTGGAGAATTATAAAGAAAGTATTTTGTTGCTGACATATTTTCAGGAAAGGAATATCTTAATGGACATTTTGTTTCCTACACCATTTTTTTTCCTTTTTTTGCACATGTATAGCAGGAACTGCCGTCATCTCTTGGCTTGTTTTAATTTACCTTGCCTTGCTTTGCTACATGTACTTTTTACTGACTCTGTCAACTCATAATCTCTGGGAAAACCACTTGTGAAGGTACTAACTACGCCTCTAAACACACATGCACACATATCCATCCATCACAGGCAAACCTTGACTCCCCTACCACTGTGAGGGCGCCCTAGTGATCCCAGTGGACACTCTGCAATGGGCACAACATCCTCTCCTGCTTTCTGGTTCCCCTGCACCCACCGCTGTCCAGTGTAAATTACTGGGGAGTCGTCTAGTGACTGTTGGTGATGATAAGCTCCTGACTGGGGTAGGTTAAGTGCTCTTGAATGACTCCAGTTTTAGAGAACAAGAGATCTTCTAAACTGATGGATGTAGTCGTAAATTAGTTTGAAATCCTTACTTTAAAAACTGCTTCTGTAAGCTTTAGAATACCGAGATTTTGCTTGATAGCTAGCTATAAACTCTACTTGGAAAAAAGTATTGTAGCAAAGCTGTGATTGTGATTTGGCTATGAGTTGTTAGTGTTCGATCGCTTGACCCCATGGACTGCAGCACACCAGGTTGCCCTGTCCTCCACTATCTCCCAGAGCGTATCATCCAAGCATCTCATCCTCTGTTCTCTCTTTCTTCTCCTGCACTCAATCTTTCCCAGCATCTGGGTCTTTTTCCAGTGAGTCAGCTCTTCACATCAGGTGGCCAAAGTATTGGAGCTTCAGCTTCAACATCAGTCCTTCTGATGAATATTCAGGGTTGATTTCCTTAAGGATGGACTGATTTGATCTTCTTGCAGTCCAAGGGACTATGAATAAAGCAGGGTAATTCTATTTTTATTTTGGAAAATAATTAAATTAATTTAATTACTTTTGACTATGCTCAGTTTCTGTTGCTGCATATGGGGTTTCTCTAGTTGGGGTGAGCGGAGGCTACTCTCAAGTTGTGGCCCACAGGCTTAGTTTCCTTGCAGCACGTGGGGTCTTCCTGGACCACAGATCAAACCTGTGTCCAAGGCCCCTGTATTGCCAGATGGATTCTTAACCACTGGACCACCAAGAAAGTCCAGTAATTCTGTTTTTAGAGTAGATGTTTCTAGGTTAGACAACCTAAGAGTATTTCATGGCCTTTAGTGGTTTATTCTAGCTGTATCTGTGGACCAAAGGGAGACTATGTTCCTGATCATTGTGAGCCATGTTTTATATTAATATGGGATTCCCTGGTGGCTCAGACAGTAAAGAATCTGCCTGTCAATGCAGGAGACAGGGGTTTCTATCCCTGGATTGGAAAGATCCCCTGAAAAAGGAAATGGCAACCGACTCCAGTATTCTTGCCTGGGAAATAATGGAGGGGCTTGGCAGGCTACAGTCCATGGGGTCTCAAAGAGTCGTACATGACTGAGCAACTAGCACTTGTATTAATATAAAGTTGAGTTGATTCATCAAGACGTGTCCATGCTGTGTAGGGTAATGAATGAGTGGAAAAGCTGATGAAATTGTGAGCTCATGGGGGATTGCTTTAGAAATTTATGATTTGATAGAGCACTGGATTGGCACCTAGCAGATCTGAGATCTAGGACCAGCTTTGCTGTGTGACTTTGGAGAGGTCACTTGGCCACTCTGGGCTTTCCTCTGCTCTGAAATGAGTCAGTTGAAAGACTTGTGCTGTGAATTATTTTTATTACAATGGTTTTGAGGTCACAAGACAACTTTGAAAATAATTCCAGTCTTGAAGTTCTTCATCTGTGGTCTTATTCCTCATTCCAGTCATAATTGCATGGCTTCTCTGTCTTTATTGCTTTCTCTTTGTTATTCTTTATTACTTTCTCTCTTCCAAAGTAAGAGAAGGAAAAGGTAAAAATAATAATAAAGATGAAAAGGAAATTTTGATACAATATTAGAACAAAACAAAAGCCTGTTTTCGAAATAGTAAAATGCAAAACTCTTTACTTTGTTATTATGGGTCACAGTCAATTCAAATTGGGCCCAAAGGTGTTTTGGATTAAAATTTCTCTAATGTCCTCATAAATGTTTGTGGTTTTATTCATTTAAATTTTTGGTGTCCCTTATATTTCAGCAAGCAAATAAAATCTTAAACTGCAGGCAGTAAGCAATCAAAAAGAGCCCATAGAACTTGGGGTTTATGTTTCTATTTTAATTTAGTGCTAATTCTGACTTTATGTTCCTGTTGAGTAGTGAGACAAAGGGAAAATAGATTATTTTGAAAGTTTTGAATGTGAGAGTGGGAATTATCAGTGTTAGTTATTGAAATAGACATTTTCAGGCTTGCTTTTTACTTTTTCTGAAGCTATTCAAAATCTAGGTCAAGATTTGCAGCCTTACTCATGAACTCCCAGCACATTGTTCACTACATATTGCTCCAGAAAGGAATTAATGATGGTGGGGAAACTGGCGTCCACCTTAATGAAGTGGTTCTCAGGCATCATCTGTTGAAGTCCCAAGTGCCTCCTTAAAAAATCATGCTGTTGATTACTCCTGTACCCGTGCAAAACATGGAATAAATGTCAAAAAAAAAGGTATCTGTGACAGAGCATCTTCCTTCCCTGTTGGCTGGCTCCCACTGTCAAGTAAACAAAGATGTCATTATCTGGGCTGATGGCACCAGATGAAAGCAGATGCTAGAGGAAAAGATGGTTAAGTTTTCCATCACATTTTCTTGAGCCGCTGGCTGTCCACATAACGATCACTTTTGTGATTCACCCAAGTGTCTCCAAATAGAGTAAGATCATTTACAGAAATGGCAACCCACTCCATGTATTCTTGCCTGGGAAATCCCATCGACGGAAGAGCCTGACGAGCTATAGTCCATGGGGTTGCAAAAGAGTCAGGCACGAGTTAGTGAGTAAACAACAGACCTAAGAACTCGACTTTCCTCCACAAAGCCTCAGTTTCTTTCCACGTTTGTAAAGTGGAGTCATGTTGTTTCCGGACCTGAGTATGTGCCCAGTCAGTGTTAATTATTTCCTTCCTAAAAATGAAATACTCAAAAACTGGGGTAGTGTCGCCTCCAAGAGCTGACCTTGCATCAGGAGAATAACGAAAACCCAGGACAATGAGGCACGTGTTTGTGAGCTCTGGCAGGAACTGCGTTTGGAGGACGAGATAAGAGAAAATGCTGACTTGTAATATTTTATTCCGTTGCAAACGCTAACAAAGTTTCTGCAGTACAAACAACATATCTCTCTCTCCTCCCCAGTTATGCAATTTCTTGTGAGGAGGAGACATCATTTCCTGCTCGGTTTTGTGAATTACAAGGATGCTGTGTCCTGCTGGGGATGCTGGGCTTGGAATGAGGCAGAGAGAGGCTCACAGGGATCTCCAGGCTAGTGGCAGCCCACAGGCTCTTTAAGTTGTTTTCCATTAAGGGCACAAGCAAAGCCCACCTCATAGTTGACTTTTGTCTTTTTCCCAAATCGAGCAGCTCTATAAGAAAGAGGCTTTGGACCCAGATTTTTCCCAGGTAAATTAGGAAATACACACTCTCTGTTACGTGGTGAAACTTAGTTTCTCTTTAATGATACTTGAAAAACTAATCACTTTTCTTCTCCAGGATAATCATAATCATCTCTGCTCTTTTATTTTAGCTGTCTCCAACTGGACATCCAGGGAGCCTGCCCAGTTCTTTCTGACTCTTGAATTGGAAGCTAACAAGACTCTACAGCCTGGAAAAGAAGTAAAAGGTAATACATGTTAAAAACTGTGTTATTAAATTCATGTGTACATCTGATGATCATAAAGTAACGGCAGCTCCTTATTTGTCGAGCGGAGTTTGGGTGTCCTTCCCTGTTTTCCCACCATCTTCCTCCTGTCCCTCCCCCCTCACCACCCCTCCCCCGTCCACCACCCAATCCCCCCTTGTCTTCTCTCTCTGTCTCCTCCTTCCCTTTCCTTCCTCTCCTTTCTTCACACGTATTCACTCAACAAACGAGTGTGTGGAGTCTGTCCTGTGGGGTGACTGGCATGAGTGGGAGGGACATCCTCTGAAAAGGACCTCCCCCCAGCTCTGTGCTGGCAAGTCTGCGTGAGAGGCAGTGCCCAGAGCACTCCCTTGCCAACCATCCGGGCCCTGAAACATGTGCACTTCCCCGACTCTCTTTGAGGTTGCCCGGGTGCTTGCTCACAGTTGCTTTTTCTGCAAATCTGGGGCTCTTCGAGGCTCAGTCCCTCATCAGTGGACTGCCACCCGACAGATGAATTTGTAAACACTCTCACTTGATGTGAGACCTGCTATATTTTCTCCAGTCACTAACAGAACACATATTATGCAAAAAATTTAAATGACCCCGATCTATAACGTAGAATGTGACTGGTCTCTCCCAAAGCCCGGAGATAACACTGGCTAAATTTGGGTGCACACACTCCAATCGCTTTCCTCTCTGCATAGACTCATGTTGTTAGTAAACGTGCTTAGTCTGTAATAAGTGCCCTAATCCAACAGGGTAAGATCCTGTGGGAAAAGGTGGTTTCATAATTTCTGCTGATCGCCACGCCTTCTTTCTTCCTTGCGCGTGGCCCTTGCAAATGCAGATGGCGGGTTCTGTGAGCTGGGGACCGTGGGTGCTCCTTTGTACCTGTTCATCTTGGTGGCTTCTGCCCTCATTTAGTAAACCGATGTTTACCCACCCCATCTTGCCTTGATAATACATTAGTCGCGCCAGGATTTTGGGGAGAACTGGGACTCAGGTGCTGCCACCCAGGGTGAGCACCCTTATCCTGGATGCTGGGTGGGAACGGCGAGCTCCTCCCTTGGCTGAAATCCTCCTTCGTGGTACACCGCCGCCAGCCTGGCTCTGAAGACATTGTTGCATCTCTGCTTGGCACCTCTGTCTGTCCTTAAGGAACCAGCAGTCTCCCTCCTGGTGGGACTGCCCTCACCTGACTTTCTGCCTCCCTCCTAGAGGGCAGGGGCCTCATCTCGCTTCTGAGACACCCGGCTCCTGCCTCCTTCTTCAGCCTCGGTTGCCTTCTCAAATACTCTCTGACTCTACCCCATCCCCACTTGATGCCCCCCTAACTGAATATTCGAAAGCAACTGGCCACGATTCCACAGCCCTTGGTGCACTGTTCTCCCGGGTGTCTGTCTGTCTGTCTCCATGCATTGTCAGGTTGACTATAGGAACTAAGCGATGGATGAGTGTTGGGTGGACATCGGGCATTGTCCCTACCCAGTCTCTTTATCCTGGGATGTAGGCACTGCCTGTATCCCGTGGGATGCCGTGTATGCTGGTCAGATGCTCCGGGGACCGTGGAGCAGTGCTGGCTTTGAGGCAAAGTATATTTTCCTGCCTGTGAGTTCTTCTAGGAAGCTTGAGATGGTCCCCAGTTAGATTTATGAGTTGGCTTATGGGCAGGGGGGCTCCAGCTCTGGGCAGCCCAGCTCTGGTCCCCTCTCATCTGCTGCTGGAGCTCTTCTCATAGGTGGACAGAGCCAGAACTTCCTGGGGCTGGTGGCTTTGCTGACAGCGGACTCCGGGTCAGCATCTAGACTCAGCCACGTGCAATGTGCATGATGTTGGAAAGCTGTTCACTTTCTGTGCCTCAGTTTCTTCACCTGTCACATCAGGATACAGGCAGTGTCCACATCATAGGCTCCTTGTGAGCATCGAAGGATGAGTTACTGTGTAGGCTGGTGCATAGGAGATGTATAATCCATGTTAGAGCTTCTGTTCTATTGTCTTCTACAGAACAGAGGTGACAATACCTATTTCTCGTGGTTACTGTAAGCATTAAATGAGGTGGTGCCCATAAAATGGGGCCTCTCAGGTGGCTCCGTGTTAAAGAATCTGCCTGCTGAGCAGGAGATGCAGGTTTGATCCCTGGGTCAGGAAGATCTGCTGGAGAAGGAAATGGCAACCCACTCCAGTATTCTTGCCTGGAGAATCACATGGACGGAAGAGCCAGGTGGGCTACAGTCCATGGGGTCACAAAGAGTTGGACAGAACTGACAGACCAATCAACAATTATGCTGGCTGGTTTTGTTTTTTTTAATTTGCATAACTTAAAAAATTCGACTTGGTTACATGTTTGCACATAAGTTATGATTGGTCCTGAGATTAAACAAGTAAAAATAATACAGCTACTCCTCAAAATTTATAGCAGTGCCTTGGGAAAGTTTCTGCAAACCACAGAGAAGTTGAGTTGTAGCTCCAAACGCAGAGAGTGGGTTCATCCCCTGCAGAGGTGACCTTTGGTTTCAACTCTCATTGAGTTTCCTTCCTTATTTGCTTTTGGCATTGATCTGACCTGAGTACCACCTAAGAGCAAACCATTTAAGCAGGAGTATGTTTCAATATTTAATGATACTCAGTTCTTCAAACCCTTCACGGCCTAAGAATTTGTACTGAGTGACCTGTTTCTTTAAGATTCTGTAATATTCACTTAGATTTTCCTAGACTGGATTTCTCTGATTAATATGCAACCATATTTTTCCTTGGGTTTCCCAGGTAGCTCAGTGTTAAAGAATCCGCCTGCCAGTACAGGAGCTGCAAGAGACTCAGGTTCAATCCCTGGGTCAGAAAGATCCCCTAGAGAAGAAAATGACAACACTCACTCCAGTATTCTTGCCTGGGAAGTCCCGTGCACAGAGGAGCTTGGTGGGCCAGAGTCAGACAAGACTGAGCGCACACTTTTCCTTTTTTTTTTACCTTGTTTTATTGTTTAGTTAAAGGAGAAAAACAGCTGATGGTAGGTTTTGTGATTTGAGAATTTTTTGAGATCATTAAGTTAATTGATAGACCTCCTATGTATTCATGGCATAAAGGTACAAGTATGTTAAAAAATATTTCCAGTTTGGTCTCTAATCCTAGGCTCTGATTAACCTTCTGCAAAGCCTGTTATCTGCAGTAAATGATTCTAATTGGTACATATGCTACTTTGTAAAAAAAAAACAAAACACAATACTTAGTACTTTTTCCGGTTTTTGTACACAGATGTGTAATTTGGCTTTCTTTCTCTAAAGGAAAATTTGTGGACTGAAATTGTTTCAAATTCAAGGTGCACACTTCGGTCATAAAGATGAAGTTCCATCTTAAGGAGGAGTGCCGTTTATAGTCGTCTAAATTTTTTTACTAGCATCTCTTTTTCATCAAGTACTGTCTGGGCTGTGTTTTCTGAGTTAATTAGAGTTGGAAAGCAGACACTTCTTTTTTCTCTTGCTCACTGTTTGGTGTTCAGGGCCACCAAGCCTTGTTATCTTTGTTTTTGTCCCCTGTGTCCACCCTGCAGTTTGCACGTCATTTCAGAGAACCTCTTCCTTCTCTGGCCTCTGTCTGAGCAGATAAGCATCACCAGAATGTGATGCAAGCAGTGATGCAGGCTGTAGGGGACCCAGTGAATTCTAGATTGTTCTGACCTAGTAAGTCACCCAATTTGTGTTTCTTAGTCTTCAAAAGGTCTATGTAGGAGGATAAGTGTACCTATTGAAAAAGCGTGTCATTCTTCTCTCATGAGTAATTGCTGATGGTGTATAAACGTGTCCTAGCCGTTTCTCACTTAATTTTTTTCCTTAAATTTATGTTTAATTGGAGGATAATTGAGGTACAATGTTGTGTTAGTTTCTGCTGTGCAGCAACACGAATCAGCCTCAAGTATACATCTACCCCCTCCCTCTTGGACCTCTCTCCCACCCCTCCCATCCCACGCCTCTAGTTCCTCTCAGAGCTTTGAGCTGAGCTCCCTGTGCCCTACAGCAGCTTCCCACTCGCTATCTGTTTTACATATGATAATACATATGTTTAAGTGCTACTCTCTGAGTTCGTCCTACCCTCTCCTTCCCCCGCCCTCCGAGTTCACAAATCCATTCTCTATGTCTGCGTCTATACCTGCCCTGCAAGTAGGTTCATCAGCACCATTTTTCCAGATATCAAATATATGCGTTAATATATGATATTTGTTTTTCTCTCTCTGACTTACTTCACTTTGTATCACAGGCTTCTGGGTTTATCCACCTCAGTTCAACTGACTCAAATTCATTCTTTTTTATGGCTGAATAATTTTCTATTGTGTATGTGTACCACAGCTTCTTCATCCATTCATCTGTCAATGGTCATCTAAGCTGCTTGCATGTCCTGGCTATTGTAAATAATGCTGCAATGAATCTCAGTATTGCTCACCCTGGGTCCGGTGCCACCAGCACTCCCCATCAACCCTAGGACATCATCGATGTCTCTGCTCTTTTCTCAGAACTGTATTGTACTTTCCATGTGAAATCCTGAAATGTTTAAGATGGAGATGGTGCAAGTTTAATTCCTTATTTTATAGAGGAGAAAACTGAGACCTTTTGACAGCTACTTTCATTTAATATATTTATAAGAATTCAGCAAAGATATCCTTTTCTATTTTTATGAGAATATAGGTATTCTTCATGTAATTAAAATATTTACAGAAAGTACTAATAATTAGGATATTAAATCATACTGAGAGACTTCCCCAGTGGTTCAGTGACTAAGACTTCACCTTCCAATGCAGGGGATGCAAGTTCCATCCCTGATCAGGGAAGCTAAGGTCCCACATGCCTCGTGGCCAAAAAGAACAAAACATAAAATAGAAACAATATTATAAGAAATTCAGTGAAGACTTTTAAAAAAATCATATTGTACGTGGTCAGCCTTTGGTACACTCTCCAATAAAGGACAGCTGTGCTTCACCTGGGGCTCTGGAAGCAGAACTGGTACCCAGAAGTGTCCTAAGTGGTCACGTGGTTGCATTTGCCCTTTAACAGTTCACTTAGTACATATGTCCTGGCATCCATAGTACCATGTGGGAAGGCAGGCCCCCTGCTCTTGAGAAGTGCACAAGTTACTGTCCCCAAAGCAAATTCATCTGTGTTCTGTGACAATTTATTGACTGTTTCACAAGCAAAAGCAGTTTGTTTTCCCCTGAGCATTTCATTTTACCAGTATCCAAAATAACACTCTTAAAGAGTGACTCATGTGCACAGACTTAACAGACCAGACCAGGTGTTCCTGGGCCGTAGGTCCTCGAGGGTCTCCCCCAGATCAAGTCCAGCATTTGGTAAGCTCAGTTTTAATGAAGCTGTAAATGTCCACTTACAGCTTTTCCTTTCTCCATCATCCTTGTTTCAGCAACTTTGTTGGCATAGGGTTTATTAGTAAAATAAATTTTAGTGACAAAAAAGTGAAAGTCGCTCAGTCGTGTCTGACTCTTTGAGAACCCATGAACTATACACTCCATGGAGGCCAGAATACTGGAGTAGGTGGCCGTTCCCTTCTCCAGGGGATCTTCCCAACCCAGAGATTGAACCCAGGTCTCCTGCATTGCAGGTGGATCCTTTACCAGCTGAGCCACCAGGGAAACCCTTTAGTGACAAATGCACATGCTTTTTGTTTTGTTTTGCTTTGCTTTTAAAGAAGGGTTTAGAAATGGTAAAATCTTTTTTCTAGGGTACAGCATAATAATGTAAGCACATAAAAAAAATTAAGTGAAAATGATCATTTTAGTAAAAAAAAAACAGGACTACCCTTTTAATCTGAAATGTGGCACTGTTTCCCACTCTTCTCCTTTTTTATCCTTTCCCCCATAAGCAAAACGTCCTGTCATGGTTAAGGATTTCGGTGTTCCCTATCGCTTCATTGATGGTGACATTTCAACCACATGTGTGCAAGTGTTCTTTCAGGATTCGGTGCCTCCTCCTCCCCCATAGTGACTTGTCATTGTTCTGTTGCTTCTGCCTGTTTGGGGTCTGGTGGGGGCACGGTCCGAGGAAGTCGCAGCAGATGTGCCGTGAGCGCCAGGAAGGGGAGCTCAGGGCACTACACTGGGGGTGAAATTCACTCATCTTGGTGATCACCGGCTGTCACAAACATGTGGCGTCAGGGTTTTGGCAGGACAACACTGGCTGGAATGACCCGTCCTGTAAATGTGGACATCCCTAAACCAGTGTATACACCACCCCCCTCTCAGTTTCAGTTGCAGGACTCCGCAATCCTTTTGTGACTTGACTGCATGGTTGACAGCTAGCTTCTGCAGTAAGCCAGGGAGCAGCACTAAAGATTAAGCTTATTTCCTGGTACCTGGGTCCGTCTCATGTGGAATAAGCAGAAGTCAGCTTGAGTCCTTGGCAGCATTTGGCCTCAGATAAGCTGTGTAAAGTCTCCAAGCCTTTGTTTCCTCACATTTATCTTGAAGAGAGATTGCTTCTGATTTCTCTGTTTCCGTAAGACATCGTGGTTTTTTTTTTTTAGTTTTAGATAAATATTGAAAGTTTATTACAAATGTAAAAGAAATAAGCTTATGTAAATACAGATCATTCTTAATTTAATTTTTATTGGAGTATAACTGCTTTACAGTGTTGTATCAGTTTCTGCTGTACAGCAAAGTGAATCAGCTATAAGGACATCATTTCTGATTGGATTCATACTCAGGCAGTGAGTAAGAACAGGTAATGCTATTAGACTGAAAATAATGTTATTCCTACTTTTTAGGTACTGTACTCTATGCTTGATCCAAAATATTACACTAATTACATTTATGATGAAGACATTTGAGAATCATAGATGTTCGTTGATTTAAAAATAGAACATATGCATTTGTATTAAGCTGTTGAAAAACAGGGTTTGGGTGCTTTCCTCTGCTTTTCTAGTTCAGTGCAACAGTGATGGGAATTGTGGGTGAGATGCTGATGTCACTCAGAGATGATGCCATGTGACTCTTTTGGGGTTTGGCTGCCTTTTACACAGATTGTCTTATATAGCATACCTGTTCGCTCCTGGCTTCTTCAGACTTTGGTTTACCTGGACTTTTTGATATACAGACTTAAGTTTTGCCCAGTGTAATCTCCCTGTATCATTTCATGTTTTAAATTTATTTATTTATTTTTGGCTGTGCTGGGTCTCCATTGCTATGCACAGGCTTTCTCTGTTTGCAGCGAGCCAGGGTTTCTCTTTGTTGAGGTGTGTGTGCTTCTCACTGCGGTGGTTTTTCTTGTTGCAGAGCACAGGCTCTAGGGTGAGAGGGCTTCGGTAGTTGCAACTCCCGGGCTCTAGAGCACAGCCTCAGCAGTTGTGGTGCATGGGCTTAGTTGCCCAGCATCATGTGGTATCTTCCCAGACCAGGGATCGAATCTGTGTCCCCTGCATTGGCAGGCGGATTCTTAAGCACTGGACCACCAGAGAAGCCCTCCGCATATCATTTCTGAAGAGAGTGGTTCTAGTTGGGTGATGATCACACAGACTCTGGAGAGCAGTCTAAGATGTGGGTGCTCTGGACGACTTTGGAACAGCTGGACTGTGTGCGCAAGGCCCGTGTGCAGTTCTCTAGGCAGGACCACACCTTTCTCCTGCACTAGATGGAGGTGCTGGGGAAGACCTGCTTTCCTGTGGATGTTGTTTTCCATTATCTCAGAGCTGTAATCTGCATCCAAATCAGTTATCAACTCTCGCTGGACCCTTGTTGGGAATTTGAAGTAGATAAAAAGCACCTTCTCATTAGCATGTCAGCTCTTTTCTGATTTCTAGCTGTCCCACTTTACACTGTGGAAATAGCCTGGCTCCCTCAGGGCACTAGGCACGACACTGTTTGCACTGAAATGAGTGAGATGATTTTCCAAGGTGGGAGCAGAACACAGTGGGGATTGATTGATATTTAAACAGCATGAATGAAAGCAGGAGGCCCCTCACCCGGGAGAGATGCCAGGGCTTTTTGACACTGATTCTCTTCTAAGATTTGAAGTCTTGTCGATGGCTGATTGTGTACACTGGACTTGTTTGTCGACTGGGTGTTCCCCTCCCCACAAGGAGAGGCGACTACTCAATGTCAGCTCAGGTGGCTGATGAGGGATGCCCCATGTCATCATGAGAGCCCTGACATGCACAGGAATTTGCTTTTCAGACCCACATATGACTTCACGTTGTGGGCCTTACCTTTTCAGAAAGTTGGTCTCAGGGAAACTCATAGATTTCATTTTCATTCTGGAATCAATCGCTGATGAATTCTAAAACCCACGACAAGCTATTCGGTCTCTTTCGGCTTTGATTTTTCTTACCAAAACGATAATACTATACAATATTGCACCACATCTGAATGGTTGAATAGTGGTTATATTGCCAGGCCCTGTTCTAGATACTTTACGTATATCACCTCATTTAATCTTCATCACCTCTCTGGGTTGAGTTATCTCCATTTTGCAGATGAAGAAACTGAGGCATAAAGAGGTGAAATAGCGTGTCCAGGGTTACACAGCTAGGAAGTAGTGAATAGGATTTAAACCCAATCAGACCGGCTCTAGAATTTCATTCTCAAAGATATGTGGCACCGTCTCTCCAAAAAAGTAACATACTGCCTGATTCCTTCTTATTTTGGTTTGATTGTGTGAACATACATGTGCCCTTTCCTGGGAGCCGTGTGGACCGGTGAATGTGACAGCCCTTGGTCTGGTACTGACACGGGTTTGGGGGGCTTGCTTGAAGTCCTGTCTGTGATATTTGGGGGTTACTTCCTGCAGTAACCTATGGAGACTTTCATGTGCTCAGAGACACCATGTGCGCTTACCAGAGTGAATGGCATGTGGTCCTGGGCACCACTCACATGGACCACCATGCATCTCCCAGGGTGCACAGCACATCGCAGCCTGTCCCACTGGCTGCCTAGCCCTCTGTAAACTGGCTGATAGCCTTGTTTACAGAGATGCAGACGTAGACAACAGACTTGTGGATACAGGAGGGGGAAGAGGGTAGAGTGAATTGAGACAGTACACTGATATATGTACACTACCATGTGTAAAGCAGATAGCTAGTGGGAAGCCGCTATATAGCAACTCGGTGCTCTGTAGTGACGTAGACAGATGGGATGGGAGGGCGGCGGGAGAGAGACTCTAGAGTGAGGAGATAGACATATACATATGGATGATTCACACTGTTGTACAGCAGAAACTAACATAACATTGTCAAGCAATTATACTCTTAAAAAATTTTTTTTTCATGACCATACAGTGAATGAATATACTGTACCTAGGATAAGAGTTCATGCTTTATAAGCTCACCTGAGTACATCAAAGCTCCCTTTCTGTTAAAAATGTATGAATGAAAAAAGTCAATATTTTGTGTAGCAAACTTTCATATGCTAAAACTCCTATATGAAAACAACAGCTACTAGGAGAATAAAACTGCCGGGACTGCACGAGAAGGATCAAAGTAAGACCCTGTGCTCATTTCTAAAGTAGATGGAGTTGGCCAGGCTGTGGATATTATACTTATAAAATAATCGGCTTAGTAATTTTGGAAATTATAGACCTCACGCAGTAGAGTCACAAAATAAAAGCCAGTTTGAAATATTTTGGCCGTTGTGTAGCTGCAGGCCAACAAAACTCACTCACGCTTTAGAATTGGGGATTCATGGATACTCTTTAGGAAAGTGCTGGTTCTGGTTAAAACCTGGCAGCACTTGGAAATTCTCATAAAACAGGGACAAAAGACCGTGTGGATGAATTGAAACAAAGCCTGCAAACTGCTTTATCAATTAAATATGTTCAGCATTAAATAGAATGGATAGCATGTACATTTGGACTGCAAGGAGATCAAACCAGTCAATCCTAAAGGAAATCAACCCTGAATATTCATTGGAAGGACTGATGCTCAAGCTGAAGCTCCAGCACTTTGGCCACCTGATGAGAAGAGTCTACTCTTCTCAGGAGGAGAAGGGGGCAGCAGAGGATGAAGTGATTGGATGGCATCACCGACTCAGTGGACATGAGTTTGAGCAGAGTCTGGGAGATGGTGAAGGACAGGGAAGCCTGGCGTGCTGCAGTCCAGAGGGTCACAAAGAATCGGACACAACTTAGCAATTTACTGATGAACAAGTTTGTATGTGATTTAGTTTTAGTTAGGAAATAATGAGTTAACGGCTAAAATAAAAAGCTTTTTTTTTTTTAAATGCAGCTTTATTCATTGAAAGTCTGAGTTTAATAGTCTGTTGAAGAGTTGCTTTAAAAATTAGTGAAGTGACATTAATCGTCATCTGACAGTAAGTGGGTGAGTACAGGTCTGTGTGCAGCGGGCTGACTGTTGCCGTGTTTTTTCCAAGAGGAAACCTATCACTGCGTCTACCACATGTGTGGTTCAGGGCACTAGAACTGCGTTCTCTCGCTCTCTTTTTAATGTGTTCTTTTCCCATATGTTGGTGGTGATTTTTTTTTATTGACAATTAGTTGATTTGGGGCTTCCCAGTTAGCGCTAGGAGTAAAGAACCCACTTGCCAATGCAGGAGATGTCAGAGACTCTGGTTTGATCCCTGGGTCAGGAAGATCCCCTGGAGGAGGGCATGGAAACCCACTCCAGTATTCTGGCCTGGAGAATTCCATGGACAGAGGAGCCTGGTGGGCTACAGTCCGTGGGGTCGCAAAGAGTCAGACACGACTGAAGTGACTTAGCACACACACACATATAGTTGATTTAAATGTTGTGTCAGTTTCTGCTATATACAAAGTGATTCAGTCATACATATGTATACATTCTTGTTCATATTCTTTTCCACTGTGGTTTATCACAGGATGTTGAACTGAGTTCCCTGTGTCCTCAGGAGGACCTTGTTTTTTGTCCATGGAATTGTGTTCTCAGCCACTCTGAGCGACCCTGGGTGTGTCACATCCCCACGGCTGCAGTGTGTCCCCGTCTCTGACAACGTGATCATACTCTCTCTGGCTGTTGCATCGCTCTTCATTTAGAAAGTTGACAGGTAGAACTGGGAGGTAGTAAGTTCCAGGCAGGTGGGGAGTTCTGTGTGTTTGTGATAGCTCTGTGCCCAGGGTCTGCAGCAGTGCCCGACCCCAAGTGGGTGCTCCAGTGAATGGACTCACCTGCTTGCTCCCCTGCCCGGGTGCCCTCTATGCTCAGAAGACCCAGGTCTCTCATGTTTCCATGAACGGCTGTATTTCATGTGAGGCCTTGTAATGCGATTCCAGCTGCTTTTATTGATTACAGTTCACTGGCCACCTGTGCAAACTAGTAGTGGAACACACAAACCAAGGATTTTTTTCATCTTACTTAAAGGAATTATATTAAGATTGTCATACCAAGGACTTCCCTGGTGGTCTAGTGGTCAAGACTCCATGCTCCCACATGGCATATACACTACCATGTGTGAAATAGATAGCTAGTGGAAAGCCGCTCTATAGAACAGGGAGTTCAGTCTCATGCTCTGTGATGACCTAGAGGGATGAGATGGGGGGTGGGAGGAAGGCTCAAAAGGGAGGGGATATATGTGTACATATAGATGATTCACATATTTGTGCAACAGAAACTAACATAACATTATAAACCAGTTATACTCCAGTAAAAAAACAGACCCTGTGCTTCCAATGCAGGGGGCATGGATTCCATCCTTCACTAGGCATGATGACCAAATTTAGCATTATCAGATGAACTATACCTGGATTTTCATATTTTCTGCAATGAAATTGTCAGAACCAGTCCCTACTGTATATAAATGCACAACAGCTGGTAAAGCATCTGCCTGCAATGCCGGAGACCCGGGTTCGATCCCTGGGTTGGGAAGATACCCTGGAGAAGGGAAGTGCTACCGACTCCAATATTCTGGCCTGGAGAATTCCATGGACAGAAGAGCCTGGCAGGCTACAGCCCATGGGGTCGCAAAGAGCCAGACATGACTGAGCCACTTTTCACTTCACTTCATAGACTTTAAAATGAAATGTTAGTATCTCAGTCTTCTAGCTTCTCAGAAGTGATTTGCTGTTCTGTGGCAGTGCTGGAGTGCCCACTTCATAGGTGAGGAAACTGAAGCACAGTTTGTAGGAGCCCAGGCATTAACTGTCAGATAGACCCTACAGCCTCATCATCCCATGTACCATGTTCTTCCTGTTATACTGTACATACTAAAAAACTCTCACTAAGTGCAAGTTACCCTTTAAGGAATCAGAAAACCAGAATGTCTTAGTACCACTTCTACATAGATAATTTCTTCCCTTTTGGTTCATCTTTAGGAACCCCATAGATTAAGGATTTGAAGAAGGAAATCTTTGTGTACATTTTGCCATTTCTCAGTCTTCAGCCTGTATTACCTGCTCACTTTCACTTGTTTCTTTATTTATTTGACTGCATTGGGTCTTAGTTGCCCCATGGCTTGTGGGATCTTAGATCCCTGACCAGGGATTGAACCTGTGTTCCCTGCTTTGGAAGATGGATTCTTAACCACTGGACTACCAGGGAAGTTCCCACATTCACTTTTGTAGAAGAGTGATTGATGCCAAGTCAGGCAAGCGTTAGTTGTGAGTTTTAAATGCTCTGTCCCCATGCTTATGCTCGACTGTGCCGTTCTACCTGAGGATGGCTGTGGGTCACCGTTTCCTGGGTTGATAGTGGTCCAATTGAACACACATTGCCAGGTGCCTTTATACAGGGAGAATATGTGGGGTCTTAGATCTCACAGCTTGAACCAGGGAGCCTGTTCAGATTTCTAGAGCTGTTGACGACAGCCATCATGTCAACATACTTTCAAAGCAAAAGAAATTTGGATGGAAGTTACGAAGAGAAAATACTGGTGATGCAGGGAGCATTTTCAGACAATCCTGAAATAGTGTTCCATGCGTGAACTTGATTAGGTGGCAAATGGAGACTCGATAGATTTCCCCTCCTATGAAACTGTGCAAGAAGAATGAGCTGCTTTACATTTTGGGGGAGCAGATATGTAAACATTCTGTAGGATTCCAAGTGGTGACATCGCTCTTATGTCACTCTGTAGAGAAGAGGTCAGTGTTAATGACCTGAGTGTTGGCATCATGGTTTCTGTATTCTGTATTTGGGTAGGTTGCTTATAGCGAGGTATGAGGACCAGGGAGTGTATTCAGGGGCTGTAACCCTATGTGGCTGGATCTGGAGGCTGCTATTTTCCCCTCTTCCCATCACCTAGCCTTGTATCTGGAGGCTGCGGAACCTGGGATGTGGTTAACCAGAGAGAGACCTCATGGGATTGTAGTTATTATCCTCTTTTCCTTTCTTTCTCTCTTCTTTCAAAACTAACATTAATCAAGCAAGATGCTTAGTAAGGATTTGAAGAGGTTGTTTCCTATCAAACAGTAATGGAGGAAGCCTGTCTCTGTACGGTTTATACTTGTTTTGCTGAATGACTGCTCTCTTGTAAAACTTGAGAGACTATTTTAATGTGTGTAATGAATATTGAGATTTTAGTGTCTTTAAAAATAGATTCTTCACGTAGGAGGTTAGTGTGCTAGGCGACCAATTTGAGAATTTTGAACAGAAATCGTTTTAATGTCAAAGGAAGACTTAAACTTCAGTTTCTTTCTTTAACCTCTCTTTAAACTTCTCCTGAACAGTTATTAGCATAAAAGCTTAATGGATTCACATTCCTTGGATTACATCTGCACTGTAGAAATTCAGTGTTGATTCTAAACACTTGCCTAATAATCCTTCAAGCCAGCCTGAGGCTCTCCAGTGCTTGAACCTAGTTCATTATCACAGAGTCAATCAGCAGTGAATTGTTTAATAAACAATATTTTGCAGTAGATTTTCTCTTAGTCTCTTTCAGAAGCACCTGCAAGTTCTTTTCAGGAAAATTTTCTGTTCATAGTTTGAGGATAAAAATAGAAGCCTTGAGTGTTCCTTTGGGGATGAGTTTGGTGGTGCTGAATATATATATATTTTTATTTTAATGGGGATGTTGACATTGATTGACATAAGATTCAGTATGAATTTCACTCTTCTTGCCTTCTGAGCCCTGATGTCCTGACTCTCATGACGGTGTCCCCTTCAGGACCCATCCTGTCTGTGGTCATCCTCCTCCTTCCTCCCCTTCCCGCTTCCCCAGCTCTGCTTCAGTTTTGTCTTCTCTCTCGCTGCTCTTGAGTTGATGTATAAATCAGGGACATGCTTGGTTCATTCCTTCTCTCCTGCCCTCAGGACCTCGTGACTGCTTTTCGGTCCTCCCAGGTCAGTCTCTCTCATCTCCTCCCTGCCCGCTGTATCCATCCACGTCCTGTGACCTAAGTGTGCCTTCTCCCAGGGTTCAGGCTCGGTCACTGGGTCACCTACACCCAGAACATCACACCCACACCTGTGCTTCCCCGTTAATGATCTCAACCTTTACACCACTTGCTAGAACCATATCATCAACATTCCACTCCAGGCTCAAGTTCACGATGTCATGAATGACTCCCAATCTTTCTGTTAAGCCAGCACCCTCTTCTGACTGTTCTCCTAGTACCACTGAGTCTCCATTACCAAGGAAGCATCTTGGAAAACCTCAGAGTATCCTGTCATTAAGTATTTTTGTTCTTTCATGTTTGTCCTTTTCTTTCTGTTTTACCTGTTTCAGCGTTAGTCGCTCAGTTGTGTCCGACTCTTTGTGACCCCCCTGGATTATAGCCCACCAGGCTCTTCTGTCTGTGGGATTTCCTAGGCAAGAATACTGGAGTGAGTTGCCATGCCCTTTTCCAGGGGTCTTCCTGATGCAGGGATCGAACCCAGGTCTCTCACATTGCAGGCAGATTCTTTACCATCTGGGCCATGCCCCAGGTACTACCTGTTGCAAGATAACAGATATTGCTGAAGCCTCTGACCAGTCTCTCTGCCCCCTATCTGCTCCCTTTTCAGTCTTCCTTGAGTGTTGCCTGTGGGTGGATCTCAATGAAATTAGTATCTCTTCTCACCTTCATTCTTGAAAGTCTCGCCCTAACTCCCCTGGACTATGCGGGTAAAAGTTATGGATGTGGGAGGCTGGCCACTCAGCACCAGCCACATCGAGTTCAGATTTACATCTCAGCCATTCCTGCTGTCCTCCCTGGAATTCTTCTCAGCCGTATTGGTCTATTTGTGATCCGGAAGGCTTTTTGCAAACCCTACCCTTTTCCTTTGCTTGAAGTCCCCTGCCCCCTGTCCTCACTCAGCCAAGGAATGATGATACATGCCATCTGTTAAGCACTACATGCCTTGTAAAATGCTGATCACAGCACACTGTCTTCGCGTAATCCTCACAGCCACCCTATCATGCTTGCCCTGTTCTGTTATTCTTTCTAGATTGCTCTCCTGGCTCCTGCTTCAAAAGGTTCTGATAAGAGTTATATGAGATGCTCCTGAGGAGCGCTTAATGCAGTGCAGGGGCTGAGGTGCCCTTCATACAAGCTGTCACTGTCTCTTTCATTGGCCCCCTCGGGCAGATGGGACACCGAGATTCGATGTCCATGGCGAGGCTGTGGGTCTGTGTGACCAAGCCTGCAGGTTCCCCAAAGCTGTGCCAGGATCTCCCCCAAGCCTGGCTCTGAGCTCCTTCAGTAGATCTCACCAGCACAGGCTACTTGCCTTTATGCTTTTGTTTTTACTCAAGAATAAATTTGTTTGTTCAGTTGCTAAGGCATGTCCAATTCTTTGCGACCCCATGGACTGCAGCATGCCAGGCTTCTCTGTCCTTCACCATCTCCTGGAGTTTGCACAAACTTATGTCCATTGAATCACTGATACTATCCAACCATCTCATCTTCTGCTACCCCCTTCTTCTCCTGCATCAGGGTCTTTTCCAATGAGTCAGCTCTTCGCATCAGATGGCCAAAGTATTGGAGCTTCAGCTTCAGCATCAGTCCTTCCAGTGTATATTCAGAGTTGATTTCCTTTAGGATTGACCGGTTCAATGTCCTTGCTGTCCAAGGGACTCTCAAGAATCTTCTCTAGCACCTCATTTGGAAAGCATCAATTCATGGGCTCTCAGCCTTCTTTATGGTCCAGCTCTCACATCCATCCATGACTACTGAAAAAACTAACTCATTAGCCACTGAGTTAAAGAAACTAAAATTCAATATTCATAATCCAAGAGGCCTCGTCCCACCCACAGTACAACTTTATGCAGCAGAATACCGGGGGACCATGAGGTGGGTGGGCCGATTGCCTTTTGGGATGGAGCCCATCAGCAGGAATCCTCTGTTCCAGGTATTCCCCTCCTGGTCCTCTTGCCTTTATGTATTATTGCTTTTTAAAGTCCTGCACATTTATTAACCAGATCTCCGCAAAGTATAAATGCCTCGATGGCTAGGGTCACGATTTGTCGGCTTCACTGCATCCCACCCCGGCATTATTTATGTGCCTGTGATTTCGAAGCACCGTGTTTTGCATCCTTGACTTTGTCTAACGCACAGCAGATGTTAAACATCTGACGGCTGAGCCTAAGAAAGTTCTTTCAGGAATAATTTTAAGTGGTGGAATTTGAAAACAGCTTGTGCGAAAAGTCACAGCTCATCCTTTTAAAAATAAACGCCAAATAAGACAAGCATTATCGCAGGGAAATTTCTCACTTAAGAAAAACCATGGTGGAATGATGGGGATTAAGATTTTCATTTCCTCCCAGCAGGACTGGTAGAATAGATACTGTGTGTGTGTGTTCATAAACTGTAATGTTCAGTATATTCTACTGTAATCACTCTATCCCTCCCGGAATACAGTTATTGTCATTTTACATTGCTGGGTCAGGGGTGAAATGTTTGGTCTGATTTAGGTCCCAAACTCTCATATGCTCTGTTTCTGGGGAGTCAGCATGATTTTAATATAACTTTCTATTTGGGGAATTTTAGAGGTTAGTGAACAAAATAATGTTCCCTTTCCATGCACGGGTAAAGTTTGTTGTACTCAGACTGTCATATTAGAGATGTGTACACTTAATTGTGACAGATTAAGAACTATAAGCCATCTTTCATATTAAACAATGGATAGATGCAGCCATGAAATTAAAAGACACTTGCTCCTTGAAAGGAAAGCTTTGACAAACCTAGACAGCATATTAAAGAGCAGAGACATCCCTTTGCTGACAAAGGTCCGTGTAGTCAAAACTATGGTTTTTCCAGTAGTCATGTGTGGATGTGAGAGCTGGACCATAAAGAAGGCTGAGCACTGAAGAATTGATGCTTTCAAATTGTGGTGCTGGAGAAGACTCTTGAGAGTCACTTGGACTAAAAGGAGATCAAACCAGTCAATCCTAAAGGAAATCAACCCTGATTCATTGGAAGGACTGATGCTGAAGCTAAAGCTCCACTACTTTGGCCATCTGATGCCAAGAGCTGACTCATTTGAAAAGACCCTGATGCTGGAAAAGATTGAAGGTAGGGGGAGAAGGAGACGACAGAGGATGAGATGGTTGGATGGCATCACGGACTCAATGGACATGAGTCTGAGCAGGTTCCAGGAGATAGTGAAGGACAAGGAGCCTGGCGTGCTGCAGTCCATGGGGTCTCAAAGAGTCGGACACGACTTAGCAACTGAACAATAACAACAGATGTATTTTATGAAAAGCTAGTTCTCCTTCATTAAAAATACGTAGTTGATCACAGTCCTTAGGCACACAACAAATGTCAGAACAGCCCTTAATTCAGTCAGTTGTTTCTGTTTAACTCATGAGCGTCTTAGATGGATGGACAGATGGAAATACACACTGTCTTAATTGACAGCTCAGCATCATTGTGGGCTTCCCTGATGGCTCAGTGGTAAAGAATCCGCCTGCCAATGCAGGAAATGCAAGAGATACAGCTTAAATCCATGAGTCGGGGAAGATACCCTGGAGGAGGAAATGGCAACTTGATCCAGTATTCTTGCCTGAGAAATCCCATGGACAGAGGAGCCTGGTGGGCTGCAGTCCCTGGGGTCACAAAGAATCAGACTTGACTGAGGAAGCATGCTTGCACAGCACCATTGCACCAAGAGTACATAATTCACAGGTAACACTGCATCTTAAGCAGTCCTCATACTGCTAATATCCTACTGATTGAAATTGGGGAGCCTGGCATGGGGTAGAAATGATACAAATATCTATAAATTAATTAGGATTGCTTATAGAAGCAAAATGAAATGCAGAATATGTGTATTTTAGTGACTAATGGTTACTCTTAAGAAAAGCAGTGGGCAAACATCATCTAATATTTACTTTTTCTTGTATAATATGTAGATGGCATGTATTTCTTAGCCTTTCTTGGAACTAGTCAATAAGCACTTACAAAGGATACTGTGTAAAGTAGATAATCAATTATTCTTTTGATGAATAAAAGATGAGCACCTTTCCTATATATCATGGAAACCTGAATAAATTATCATGTTCATTATGCCATTGGTGATCATGTTTGTAAAATATCATGGAAGGGGGCTGGTTTCTCTTCTGACATTTCTGAGATGTCCTACTCATACATGATGATCTTTAGAGTAGGCCTCTGTGTGTGTGTGTGTGTGTGTTTGTGTGTGCGTGCGCACACTCATGCATGTTAGTCACTCAGTTCTCTTCCATTCTTTGTGACCCTATGGACTGTAGCCCGCCAGGCTCTTCTGTCCATGGGATTCTCCAGGGAAGAACACTAGAATAGGTTGCCGTTTCCTTCTCTAGGGGCTCTTTCCCACCCAGGGTTTGAACCCGGGTCTCCTGCATTGCAGGCAGATTCTTTACCATCTGAGCTACCAGGGAAGCCCCCAGAGTAGGCACGATCATTAAAGATTTGTATATTCTGCTTGGTCCCAAATATCTTCATTTTGTAGGAAAGATAAGTGATTTGCTGGAAGAGCTCTTATGCTTTTTGTCCTCTTTCACTTGTTGGCTATACATTTCTGCCCATGAGGACAGTTTTCAGTACTGGGAGGTGCTTTTACAATGTTATTTTCTATGAACAGATAGAAGCTGGACTTAGAAAAAAGAGCATTGGTTTTCTTTTGCTGCAGGATATTTCCAAAGTTGTTTCTCAGCTCAGAGTTCAGTGATCACAAGTTCTTCCTGGCTGGACTAAATCTGCTCAGGGTCTCACACTCCAGGTGTTGGCTGGCTGTGTTCTAGATCGAGGCTCTGGGGAGGACTCAGTTTCTGAGCTCATCCAGGTTGTAGGCAAGACCGAGGCTGAGGGCTGCCATTAGTTCCTCAAAGTTCCTCGAAACCACTTATAGTTCCTGATCCTGGGCCCTCTCACAGCATCAGAGCAGCATCCATGTCAGAGCCCCCTCAGCTTACAGTCTCTACAGTCTCTTAATTTTCTCCTCTATGACCAGCCAAAGGAAGCTCTCTGCTTTTAAAGGGTGAAGAGAGTAAAGAGTCCACCCAGTCAGTCCCCCTTGCTGAGGTTGTACATGCATGCCTGCTCAGGCACTTCAGTCACGTCCGACTCTTTGTGATCCCTTGGATTGTAGCTCACTTCTGTCCATGGGATTCTCCAGGCAAGAATACTGGAGTGGGTTGCCATGCCCTTCTTCAGGGGATTTTCCTGAACCAGGAATTGAACCCAAGTCTCCTGCATCAGCTACATTGGCTGGTGGGTTCTTTACCCACAGAGCAACCTGGGAAGTCCTTGCTGAGGTTAATGTGTCTTATAACATTGCTTATCCCAGGAGTGAAATCCATTATGTTTACTATCCTATGATTGAGCAGAGCTGTGCCCCAAGGTGCTGGAAATTCTGGGGCCACTGTTTGCATTCTGCCTTCACAGAAAGCTCAGCTAAGATGCTTGGGAAATGCCAAATTTACCTCCATATACTTTCCTTTTTAAAAAATATTTATTTGGCTTCCCAGGATCTTAGTTCTAGCATGCAGACTATTTAGTTGCAGCCTGTGGGATCTAGTTCCCTGATCATGGATCAAACCTGGACCCCCTGCTTTGGGAGTGTAGAGTCTTAACCACTGGACCACCAGGAAAGTCCCCGTAATACTTTGTTTATGATGCTTTATGATGCTTTCACTTTGAGACACTGGAGACTCTTTCACGGACTTTCTTCTTTCTTAACCTTACTGTGTTTCTAAGATTAGAGAAGTCTGTCCTCCATGTGAAGATATGTTTCTACAGTCAGTAAGACTTAGGGTTTGATATTTGTGATTTTCATTCATTTGATCTGTATTCTTTTAGCCCGTCATCCTGAGGCCAGTGGTGGCCAGATGAAGATGGAGTCAAGAGGTCAGAGAGAGTCTTGCGGTTAACATAGAAACCAGGCTGATCCAGNCTACAGTTAGTAAGACTTAGGGTTTGATATTTGTGATTTTCATTCATTTGATCTGTATTCTTTTAGCCCGTCATCCTGAGGCCAGTGGTGGCCAGATGAAGATGGAGTCAAGAGGTCAGAGAGAGTCTTGCGGTTAACATAGAAACCAGGCTGATCCAGGCTACATCCTAACCTAGGTGAGGAACTTAACAAGTGAGGTCCTAGAGAGGACCATGAACTTGGGCAGTGAGGCTGTAGGGAGCCACCCTGTGTTCATAACCAGAGGAGAGGCTTGCCAGAATCACTATTTGGGGCAGGTTAAACCATATATATGGTTAGAGGAGAGAAGGCAGGAGAGAAACTAGCCAGGGATGCAGGAGTGAATGCTCATTTATCATTGGCAAGGGAGATTTAAAAATTTATTGTATTCTTGAATTGCATTAGTAGTACTGGCTCTAGTTAAATAAACAAGAGTAGGGAAAGTTAAACAAGATGAAAGAGACAATCTACCTGCCTGACCTGTGATCAGCTGAGTGCTATTAGGTTACTTTTAGTGGAGGCTGTACTTACATAAGAGCTTGTCAGTGGTGTTAGTGGTAAAGAACCTGCCTGCCAATGCAGGAGACATAAGAGATGCAGGTTCAATCCCTGGGTTGGGAAGATCCCTTGGAGCAGGAAATGACAACCCACTCCAGTACTCTTGCCTGGAGAATCCCATGGATAGAGGAGCCTGGCAGGCTAGAGTCTTGCTGGGGTTAATGTGTCTTATAACATTGCTTATCCCAGGAGTGGTCCCAAAGTTGGCCATGACTGAAGTGACGTAGCACACACATCCGTTTGTAAGAGGCTTTTAGCCTGGACGTCAGGAAAAGTCTTCGGTCAGATACAGATTTCACGGTTATGTTCACTGCCTCCAAACACCACACTTCGGTCTTGTTTCAGTCACTGACTTAGTCACATACTTGTGGTTTTCTTGGAGTCAGTATTCAAAGGACCTTGGTTTTTACTTCCTATTTTCTCCACCGTTTGACCAAAGATTATTTTTAAGATTAAAAAACAAACAAACAGAAGTCATCTCTGAGCCTGGGAACTGGACATTAAACATATCTGTTTTCACACAAGCTTAAAAATGGTGGTTTTTGCATATATTTAGTGTGGCATTCTCACCACATAGTTGGCTGATAAAACTATACATAAAATACCACTATATAGCTTTGCAACTGTGGAAAAGATAACGTTTAGCTTGATCTTTTGTGACTAAAAGTTCTGATGTAAGGCAACTAACTATAGTGGGAAAAGGTCGCTGAAATCTATGGAGTAAAATTGGAGATGTTGAGATGCTGACATTTCTCAGGCAATCCTAGCTAGTAAATCATTTATTCACCCAATAAATATTTGCTGATAAGTTGTTCTGAGCCAGGTGGTAGTCTTCTGCAGACTAGGGATATAGTAGTAAAGAAAAACAGACCAAACGTTCTGCCCTAGTGAGGCTTATGCTTCAGTGAGATGAAGCTGAAATACAGAAGATAAATATATCAAATATTTATTTCACCTGTTAAAAGTACTACAGAGGAAAATGAAGCCGGGAGGTGAGTAGATGTGTGTGTTGTGGGAGTGGGTGCTAGCATTTCAGAGGGCATGGTTGGCAGAGTTCTGAGATGACCCCTGTGCTGGGTGGGTGGGGCTAATGGCATACAGTGAGAGGGATGAATAACACTGCTGTGAGTACTAGGTTATCTCATGTAAGACTCTGTCTTGGCAATAGAGATTCTCCTCTTGGCCCTGGAGAAGGGAGCTGTGAGCTGCATCTTGGAGAAAAGGATGGCCCTCCCAGCCAGTAGGAAAGCTGGGGCCTCAGTGCTCCAGCCTCCAGGGACTGAATTCTGCCAGCAACCACAGGAACTTGAAGGAGGCCCCTGAGCTTTGCAGAGGAAGGCTGTCCAGACCACACTTTGAGGGCAGCCTTGGGAGACCTAGCTAAGCCATGCCTCAACAGAGACTGTGCAATAGTAGGTGGGTGGGATGCTTGTTACATGGCAACAGAAACTGATGCAGATGGGGACCAGGGAGGGCCTTGCCAGGAGGGGAGAGATACATGGAGACCTTGAGGTGCTGTATGCCTTGGCAATCCTGAGGTCAGGGGAGGAGATGAACTGGAGATGGACATGTGAGAGCCGGGCGCACACATGGGACTTCCACGTGATCCCTAGGACAGCGAGCTCAGAGAGGCAGGACAAGGGCTTCCAACAGTGGGCCTTGGTGCTCCAGGAAAATATTTTCAATTATTGTATCTCAGGGAGTTTTATGCTTTATTATAAATTTTTGTTCAATATTTGGCCTGACTTAAAATATTTTTCTCTCCCTCTCTAGAACTTTAGCTCAGTTTAAAAATGTTTCTGTTTAGTTTCAGTATACACTATTGGATGTGAGACCTGAGGAGTCGGGGAGTGAAACTGGATGTAAAAGTCATCTTACTACCTCCTGGGGCTTCACTGGTGGCTCAGTGGTAAAGAATCTGTCTGCAGTGAGGGAGACGCAGGAGATGTGGGTTCAATCCCTGGGTCAGGAAGATCCCCTGGGAAAGGAATTGGCAGCCCTCTCCAGTATTCTTATCTAGAGAATTCCATGGAAGAGGAGCCAGGTGGGCTACAGTCCATGGGGTCGCAGAGAGTCAGATGTGACTGAATATACACACAAACAGGCACAATATTAAATGAGTAAACTTTAACTGTCATTTAAAATCATGAAGAATAGAGTCATTATTATTTTCTCTGTGTATACACAGCAGACTATTAATACACATAAATGAGATATTGAAAGGTTCAGAAGAATTTGAAATGTAATTTCATTAGGATGTCAAGTCAATAATAAACCTTTTTCAAAACTTGGTAGCAAGCCTATATTTTTAATACAATATGGGGGTTTTTGGAGGTAAATTCTAATCAGATCTCCCTTTTCCACTCTGGGAAAAATATTATTCTATTCTGTCACCATAAATTAGTCTTCAGTTCAGTTCAGTCACTCAGTCATGTCTAACTCTTTGCGACCCAGTGGAAAGCAGCACACCAGGCCTCCCTGTCCATCACCAACTCCCAGAGCTGGCTCAAACTTATGTCCATCGAGTCGGTAATGCCACCCAACCATCTCATCCTCTGTAGTCCCCCTCTCCTCCCCCTTTTAATCTTGACCACCATCAGGGTCTTTTCAAATGAGTCAATTATTCGCATCAGGTGGCCAAAGTATTGGAGTTTCAGCTTCAGCATCAGTCCTTCCAATGCATATTCAGGACTGATTTCCTTTAGGATTGACTGGTTGGATCTTCTTGTAGTCCTAGGGACTCTGAAGAGTCTTCTCCAACACCACAGTTCAAAAGCATCAATTCTTCAGCACTCACCTTTCTTTATAGTCCAACTCTCACAACCATACATGACTACTGGAAAAATCATAGCTTTGACTAGATGGACCTTTGTTGGCCAAGTAATGTCTCTGCTTTTTAATATGCTGTCTAGATTGGTCATAGCTTTTCTTCCAAGGAGCAAGCATCTTTTAATTTCATGGCTGCAGTCACCATCTGCAGTGATTTTGGAACCCAAAAACATAAACATTGTTTCCACTGCTTCCCCATCTATTTCCCATGAAGTGATGGGACTGGATGCCATGATCTTCATTTTCTGAATGTTGAGTTTTAAGCCAACTTTTCACTCTCCTCTCTCACTTTCATCAAGAGGCTCTTTAGTTTTTCTTCACTTTCTGCCATGAGGGTGGGGTCATCTGCATATCTGAGGTGATTGATATTTCTTCGGGCAATCTTGGTTCCAGCTTGTGCTTCATGCAGCCCAGCATTTCGCATGATGTACTCTGCATAGAAGTTAAATAAGTAGGGTGACAACATATAGCTTTGAGGTACTCGTTTCTCAATTTGGAACCCATCTGTTGTTTCATCTCCAGTTCTAACTGTTGCTTCTTGAGCTGCATACAGATTTCTCAGGAGGCAGGTCAGGTGATCTGGTATTCCCATCTCTTGAACAATTTTCTGGTTTGTTGTGATCCACACAGTCAAAGGCTTTGGCGTAGTCAATAAAGCAGAAATAGATGTTTTTCTGGAACTCTCTTGCTTTTTCGATGATCCAGCTAATGTTGGCAATTTGATCTCTGGTTCTTCTGCCTTTTCTAAATCTAGCTGGAACATCTGAAAGTTCACGGTTCACACACTGTTGAAGCCTGGCTTGGAGAATTTTAAGGATTACTTTGCTAGTGTGTGAGATGAGTGCAATTGTGTGGTAGTTTGAGCATTCTTTGGCATTGCCTTTCTTTGGGATTGGAATGAAAACTGACCTTTTCCAGTCCTGTGGCCACTACTGAGGTTTCCAAATTGGCTGGCATATTGAGTGCAGCACTTTAACAGAATCATCTTTTAGGATTTGAAATATTTCAACTGGAATTCCGGTTAAATTAGTCTTACGTGTTTTTAAAATGACATAGATGGAACCATCCAGTGAATACCCTTCATACTAGTTCCTTTCATCCCATAACATGTCTTCAGGATTCATCATGTCTTTGAAGTTCATCCTTTTTGTATCAGTAGCTGAGTAATATTTATTTTATTATGTACTGCAGTTTGTTTATCTGTTCTGTTACTGAGCATTTGGATTGTTTCCAGTTGGACATTTTGAGTAAAGTTGCGTGAATATTGTTGAATAAGTCTTTTTATGGATATTCATTTTCTTCTACCTTGGATAATACCCGAGTGGAATTGCTGGATAATCGGGATCAGTGTTTGGTTAATTCAGACTTTCTTGTTAGCAGTGTGTGACAGTCTGTTTGTTCCATATTCTTGCCAACATTTTCTATTGTCTTTTTATTTTTAGTAAGTTAAGTGTCTATGGAATAATGTATTATTATGGATTTAATTTGTATTTCCCTCATGATGAATGTCTTTGACCATCTTTACATATGCTCCCAGGTCTTTTGTGTATCTTCTTGGCAAAGTGTTTGTTCAAGTGTTTGCCTTTTTTAAGCATTTGATTGTCCTTTGTTATTGATTAGTTGTTCTTTAATTTTTTTCTGGCTAAAAGTTCTTTTACATTTATGTAAAGGATATATTTTCTCTCATTTTGCCTTTTCATTTTCTTCACAGTGTCTTGATGAGATGAGCAGAAGTTGAGAAAACTTTTTAAAGACCATTTGATAAGTTTTTTCTTTTACAGTGTTTTTTTGTGACTCTAGGAAATCTTTGCCTACCCCAAAGTTGCAAAAATCTTCCCTTATGTCCTTTTCTAGAGGGATTATGCTGCTGCTAAATCGCTTCAGTCGTGTCCGACTCTGTGCAACCCCACAGATGGCAGCCCACTGGGCTCCGCCATCCCTGGGATTCTCCAGTCAAGAACACTGGAGTGGGTTGCCATTTCCGTCTCCAGTACATGAAAGTGAAAAGTCAAAGTGAAGTTGCTCAGTCTTGTCTGACTCAGCGACCCCATGGACTGCAGCCTACCAGGCTCCTCCATCCATGGGATTTTCCAGGCAAGAGTACTGGAGTGGGGTGCCATTGCCTTCTCCGAGAGGGATTATAGTTTTAGTTTTTAACTTTTAGGTCTCTGGGCTATCTTAGGTCAATATTCATGGGTATCTGGCTGTCCCATCATCATTTATTGAAAGGGCTTTTCATCCTTCATTGAATTGTCTGGGTTCCTTTGTGAAAAGTCAGTTGTAATTTTGTGGGTCTATTTCTGAGCTCTCTCTCCCTTCTGCCTTGTTGATCTAACTTGTTTGTTCTCATTAAATGACAGTGTTGGAATTTCAGTGTCTTTAGTAGCTTCCCACCCTTTTCTGGGAGGGAAATCCTTTCTTATCGGTTGGAATTCAGGGCAGCCACGCTGTGGGGTCATCACTGTGGCATACATTTCCACCAAATGCAGAATATCACTGATGGATGACTGACAGGAATCTTGCAGGTGGACGGTGTTTTGTGGTTGGATGACTTCAGTTTGTTCAGACATGAGAAATTTGGTGTCATACATTCCATTTCACTGCAATTTAGGTCATAGAGTCATGCTGAAAAGAAACACATATGAAGGCATGAGTGAGCACAGACTGCAGAGGAGCCCCAAAACTAGTAAATCGGGAAGAATGGTAGATTGACTGAAATTCCAATTAATTTCACAAGACTGAACCTCACTGTTGTTTAAAATAGCAGTGCTTTAGGATTGCTTTCTCTTGGTTCCCCACAGAGGCTTGTTTTGTTTGTTTGTTTGATCCTCCCAAAAGGCACACAGCTTCAGCATCTTTGGGGAAGATAGAAATTAAGTTATTTTTCAAAAGAAAATAATAGAAAAAAATTCTGTATATGTTCCATTGCTGAAAATGAGGACATTTTTAAGAAAAGTTGTAATAACACATCAAAAAGATGTTCCTTCTCTCTCCTTCCTCACCTGGCCTGTCCCAGGGCAGGGTTTAGGGCAGAAGGAAAATAGCAGTGCTTTAGGATTGCTTTCTCTTGGTTCCCCACAGAGGCTTGTTTTGTTTGTTTGTTTGATCCTCCCAAAAGGCACACAGCTTCAGCATCTTTGGGGAAGATAGAAATTAAGTTATTTTTCAAAAGAAAATAATAGAAAAAAATTCTGTATATGTTCCATTGCTGAAAATGAGGACATTTTTAAGAAAAGTTGTAATAACACATCAAAAAGATGTTCCTTCTCTCTCCTTCCTCACCTGGCCTGTCCCAGGGCAGGGTTTAGGGCAGAAGGCCTTTTCTTCATCTCTATGGGACCCTGGCTCTCAACCAGAGCATCTCCATAGGCTCAAGTACTGATTCTCATCAGTTGGACCATCCATCCCACTGATGGAAGAGCGAGGCCTATAAGGTTTCCTGTGTATCTCACCCAGACAAGCCAGGATCCACTCTTTCATGTGGATGAGCTGTGCCCATTGTATACAAAATAAAATGAACTAAGAACCACCCACTTCCCCTCCACCCCCAACTCTCAGGATAAGGGAACACCAGGTACCATCTTCTTAAAGCCAGGTACTAACTTGCATCACATATTCAAATTATTCTTGTTCTTAAACAACACTGAAAGCAAATTTGAAGATTATGCTTGCCCCTTTGGAGGAAGATGATTAAAACTTCCAAAGCTTCTTTAATCTATACAAGGTGCAAAATACCATCAAGATATCAGGTGGACAGTTCCTGTCGCTGCCCTGTAGACCCCTATAGTGCTTTCACACTAATCTGTCAGGAACTTTATGCCATTTATTCCTATGGCAGAACATTTCTGCAATATTCATTTAAAAGCCTTCTATATAATTTAGTACAAGAAAGCCAATTGCGTAGGCTTGACTCAGACTTTGTGTTAAAAAACATTCATCATGTGCACTTCCACGTAAGAGGAATTTAAACTCTCTTCTTCATTAGGAGACCTGCCTGCAGTAGAATTAAAATAGCTTTGCCCTGAATGGGAACACCGACTTGGCAAAGATCAGGAGCAGTCATTCAAGAGGAATGTAATCAGAATACTTGAAATTTAAATTAGCTTGTAATCTGACTTTGAAAATAAAGTGAAAGAGAAGCTCAAGAAAGTTTCCTTTAAGGGGAATTAATGTCCTTCAAATCACTTCCAGTTTCAAAGCTAATAACATACGTATGATAAAGGTAATATGCAGTGAAGCTTATCTTTTCCAGGTGCTTGTTCTACCCGATACACTGATACTGGGCTTAGGAAAGGTGCCCTACATAGACAGAACCCACGTCTAAAGAAATGACTTTCAAGCATCACCAGAAATTTACAGACTCTTCAGTTCCATTTGGAGGGACAACATTTTCCTTTATTGTGTCCAACTTTGACTGTGTGGATCACAATAAACTGTGGAAAATTCTGAAAGAGATGGGAATACCAGACCACCTAACCTGCCTCTTGAGAAACCTGTATGCAGGTCAGGAAGCAACAGTTAGAACTGGACATGGAACAACAGACTGGTTCCAAATAGGAAAAGGAGTACGTCAAGGCTGTATATTGTCACCCTGCTTATTTAACTTCTATGCAGAGTA